>JAQGAE010000656.1:0-31916 GCA_034696685.1 Julus scandinavius | reverse complement strand
CATCTTTGACCTGGGCGCCATTTGCGTCCAGGTCAACTACCAGGATTCCCGCCATAAACATGGCGGCAAATCCCACAGGTTAAATGGCCCAGATAAAAAGTCGGCTGTGCGTGAGGCTCCATTGAAATTAATGCGTTTCATTTCTGTGATTAAATAGTTGCTTGAAGAAAATCGTGAGTGCGCGCCTAGCTAGATAACGTAGTGTCTTATTCCATATTCTAGAATTTAGATCGTACTGGCATCTTACCAAGTTGAATTTTTGCAAACAATGACTGTCTCCATTGAATGTTGAGCAAGACAAGCAAGTGACCTCTTTCAATATAAAACAAGCGAAGAATAGTGCATGCTATTTGAGCTCGTAATGCTATACCCAAGAAGACAGTAAATAGCACTCTACCATTATTTATATGACCTAAAAGCAGCTGTCAAAACTACGTTTGTAGATCTGTTAATATCCATTTTAATATCGTTCAAACTATTAAATTCTCTTTTCCTGTGAAAATGTTAAAAATATTGCCATTTCCGGAAGATGTAAGGAATTTTGACGCATATTGCCAATTCCGGAGTTTTTCCGGTGAAGTTATGACATTTTCAGGGCGTTGGAACAATGCAGCACAGTTTTGCAAATGTCTCCCCTGATGCACATCAATACATAAGTTGCTCTCAATTGTTCGTAAAAGCGTTTCATATCCTAAAATTATTTCCTTTGTAGATTCAACTTAACATTACCCTATATCGCAATTGAAACATTCGTACATTGAAAAGTCTGTTCATTGCAGCGCCATTGGCGGCAAATGGAGCATGCGGGTGAGATGCGAGGCCCTAAGGAAAAAAAACTAAAATGCAATCCTATTGCGTACTTATTCCTTGGAGTCTAACAAAGTGCATTTCAAATTCATTTCGTGGACATACTTTTGACGGACGAGGCCGGAACTGTTAAACCTCGACGAATGTGTAAATGTGAAATGTCTTTTCACAGGACTGTCCAACACGCCTTCTTCACGGACGGCGAGCTTTGAATCTCTATGGAGATTACGTGCAAAAGATGCAAATTGAGTTTGATACGTTAGTATAGATAAAATAGATAATATATTCAAAAGATAACCTAGACACCATAAGTCACGGTACAGCTATGGGAATTGCATTGTGACGTCGTTTTCAGCACCTTTCTGGTAATATTCTTTTTAGTTATCAATCAATGCCATTGAACTGCGCATCCACATGACATTGCTTCTACCGTTAGTTCTGATTGACATTACGATTCCAGTAACGTTTTGTAAACCATGGCAACCAATTTGGGAAATTTATTGTAAATTGGACTAATACATTGTGTAAATTTCAATGTTTTTAATTTACACTAGTACAACCTAAAACAAAATACGTGTTGTTGTTGTTGTTTATCGTATACCTCCTGTTTTAGCATGTTGCATGGACATGATGTTTAAATGTGTAATTTTGAAATATCCAATCCAAATTTGAAAATATTGAGAGTGCGAGAAATACAAAATGTTATAATTTTAATTTAACTCCATTTTGGTTTATGTTAAAATGTTATTTCAGTAGCTTTATATTAATATGCTTTTAGAATCAATTTTTTCCATTACATAGTTGAATTTCTTAACAGTTACACCAATACCTCGCTTTACGGTCTAGACATGTTCCGGAAAAGTTTGCTGTATAGCGAAAAAGCCGTATAACGAATCAATTCTTTCTGCGTTGTGATTTTCATTTTTCTCTCTCCTTAAACGAAGTGAAACCCATAAGTTGTTTTATTGTCAAATCTGACCGTGTTTGTGCAAATTGGGGTAACTTATGACATTTTTTCGCCACTTTCTTTATTTACAGCGCTTTTGTTTTGGCCGTATAACGAAGCATTGTGGGCCGTAAATCGAAACAGTGCCATAATTTAAAAAAGCCGTTATAGCGAAACGCCGTATAAAGAGCAACCGTATAGCGAGGTACAAGTGCATATCAAAAGTTGGAAATTTCAAGTTTTCAAGCTAACATCCTAAATGGAGGTTTGGCTCCAAATTTTCGCTTCAGTTCCTCTAGTGCCTTTTTTTCCAACAAAAAAACATCTTGCAGCAAGCATCAAGATGTTGCCTCTTGTGCTCAGAATTCCTCATTTGATCAGGTTTTCTAGCGTATAGAATGCCTTAGTTTATTTGTCTATTCCCTGGTGTCCTGCTATCAAATTGGAAGGTTTAAAACCCCGTGTAATGGTGGCATTACTTTAACGAAATTAAGCAACATTAGTCACTAAAATGCGATTTCGATGAATGACTTCATCTCGCTTTAGACTGAATTTTGCACTCTAACAGATAGTTTTAATCGACTTTGTTGTGTTGATTTTTTCTTATTTTTTTAGTGCAAATAAATACATTTAAATAAAAATACTACTCTGAATATATAAAGCTATACAAGAGTTTAAAGTCGTTGAAGAGAAGTTTTGCCTCGGGCTTAAAAACAGGCTTAAATACATTCGTAATTGATGTAAGAACAATTGTGCTGCCCCTGGAAATGAAATTTTCAAGCGGGAAATCTCGCATAACTGTTATGCAATGCCTGTTTGCCGCTTGTTATGAGGCTGCAATTGGAAATATTCACAGTATATAGTGATCAAATTTTTGAAAGCTTCGTCACAGACTGTTTTTGTGAGTTTTTATGGGGAAACAACGATTCATGCACTTTTTATTGTGAAGTTTAAATAGCTCGGAAATTAACATTGTAGTAGGTACTTGTAATACCATCTTTGCTATACTATTGTTTGGGAATTATAAACTGAAAAGGTAGTTAAAATAAAATATATTGCTAGTTTCATTTTTGTTGTTAAGCTTGCTAAAAATGTTGAAATTACTTTTTATATCATGTTCGTCTTATTATTATCCGTGTACTTTCCAAATGGTGCAGTTTCACTGTAAATGTGAGGAAATACTAATACATATTACATATAGATGATGTCGTTTGTAAAATAAGATGCAATTCTGTAATATTGTAAAGTGCAATGCAGATGTAAGTCTTCTAAGTAGGTCTTGTGTTGTAAATATCCAAGGCACAAATAAAGTTCGCTTTTTAGAATTGAACGAGTTCTCTTCAACTAACTTCTAACTCAAAACAAAAGGTTTTTTTGTTCTGTAATTCGCGTTTGAGTGTATGAAGCAGGCCTGCACTGCATACGTATTCTAGCTGCGAAAAAAAAAATGTCAGATCAAATTTACGTAAACACTTGTGCCTTATTGTCTGTCGTGATTTCATCGAATTTTGGATCAGTTCAAGTAGTCCTTCATAATCTTTTTTTTTGTTTACAACAAAATGTCACTCGGGGTGAGTTGATAACTGAAGATTTTTAATAGTTACCATAGAAATTATAGTTGCCATCGAAACCAGTCTCCTTTATGTCGTGAATGATAAAGAAGTTTTGTAGAATTAAGTCCTGTTATAACGGCTGAAAGGCCAGCTCACATTTTGAAGAGGAAATAAATACCTGAGTTTTGTAGGTTTCATGTGGATGCAGCAATTTTTTTTCAAGGCAATTATGTTGGTCAGCAATTTTGTACTGTAATTAGATAACATGCTTATACTGTTGAATTTGCGTTCCCAGACGTCTCTAATTACTTTTATGCTTAAACATAACCGTGGGCTTAATTAGATCTCCACAGTCCCAAATTGGACATTTCCATGTAAAACCGACTTAAAACGTGCTGCTTTAATGGCGGATATGATGGGCTTCGTAAATCTTGGCGTCATTAATTATGCATGAAACTCTTCAATTTTCCGACCATTGCACCGTTGTCGAGAATGGTCGATTAACTAGATTCCCTAAGCCATTACCATAACCACGAAATGTTTTCAAGAAGTGTATAGCTACAAAAAAAGTGGTAACACATAAAGCAATAATTTACGTAGTGGTTAACACATTCCTCCACAATGGCTTATACGGATATCCTGGTAAACATGTACATGTTTACATGATTGTCCCACATATACACATTAATTGGAATTCCATATTTAAATTGATAATTACTTATGGTATATTCATGATATATTCATCAACATAATGTGCATGCGAGTGTGTAGATTTAGATATTTAATACTACACATAAATATTGCAAAACTATTGTCATAACTGTACGCTGCACACAGTATAGAACATACACAGTTTAGTGAAATAAAAATTTAAATAATATTTTTGTGTGGAAAATAAGTCAAATAATGTTTGTTTGTACAACATATGCAACTTTAATTGTATGATTTTCAATAATGCCGATTGTGTCAAAAGTGATCACAGCAAACTTGTTTTAAAAGTAGTAATCTAATTAGGTATGTGCATGCTTTGGCTTAGCAATTTCTGAAATCTTTGACTATACGTTTTACCACAATAAAATATTTCTGATTGCAAGCTAGAACACAATTAATATTTTATAGATTTCGTATCACCCGTACATCAAACAGTTATCCAAACCTTGCTTCTTCATAAGTTGCATTTATTCGGCTGTTTGAAATATGTTAAACAGTTTTAATCGATAGGTCGACTCGCATCTTTGATCTCTCCTCCACCGAATGGAATAACGAAAAATCGTGTTTGCTTTTCCAATCAATATCTTTAGTGTTCGCATTTCACTGAATGTTTATTAATAATTCAGAGTTATTTGTGATGGAGAAGAGTGAAGTCTGCTTGCTTCTAGAACAAAAGCTTTCTGATATGCTTCCTTTTCATTGATTTTCTATAACTTTCGTGTTATAGATTTATGTTTCGGTTATTTTTTTGTTTGTTGTAAAATTCAAAATAAAACAATGGACATAAAAGTAGAGAATTATAGGCTGGTCATGGCCCTTGCAGCTTTTCTAATGCGCCAAAGTGAGAACAAAAATTATAACAATGAAAAATGTAAGATACGAGGGGCGGTCAAAATGTTTTGCATATTCTGTTATGCGAAAACCAGATGACGTACCAAAAAACTGAAATAACCATTTTAATGAGCAGGAAATTTTCTATTTTTTAATGCAGGACCCGAGTTTGTTGACACATTTATCACAACGTTTGATGAAATTGTTTATACCCCTCTCGTAAAATGCGTTATGTTGGTTATGGAGATATTGCCCCAAATCGACGTTTTCGGACGACGACTTCTCTTTTTGTCAATTACAGTTTCTCGTCTTTTCTTAAAGTTTAAACACCACCTCTGTACCGTACTTTGTGAAACGCATTTGTCACCTTAAACTCCTAATATTTCACTATAAATTTCACTCGGCTTCATTCCTTTCAACAATGAAAAACTAATTACACTTCGATGTTCCTCTCGTGTGAACGCTTTCAAGTGAGTGCTATTTTGTTTTTGATAATTTGTTCGAAATTCTGCATAAATTGTGGTGCCATGTACATAGTGACCTAAATACAAACTTTCCTGCCCTTTAAAAAGGCTATTTCAGTTTTTTTTCTACGACATCTGGTTTTCGAATAATAAACGAATATGCAAGACTTTTTGACCAACCCTCGTAGATTGGAGTGACTCTGGATTTATCCATATTATCATCAATATAAAAATTCTTAAAAATTGGCTCAACATATATCGAACAATGCACTCATTACAATTTCGCATTTTGGCTTACATTTTTTAAGTTGCACTATTCTTTCTGGGCATCGTGTACTGTTCAATAGGTTAGCTCATATTTCGATTTTCACCGTAAAAGACAGATGCATTTAATTCTCTGCGTTATACATAATTCTTGTTGGCAGGCATTACTGGCGGGGTCAACTCCATTGTAACCTTTTCAGATGCAACTCACGTCAGGAAGACTTATTTCCAGCAAAATCGCTTTAGCGGTATAAAAAAAAGCTGACACTTTAACGTTTCCTAGCTTCACTTGCTCACCATTTTCCCATGAAAAATAGATGCTCAAGTTACGAAGACACGAAAGACGCGTAAATTAGGAGTTTCACGCAAAATTAACTCAGAACCCGCAACAAGTATAAATTGATTCATTTCCTTTTGCAGTTGAATCGGTGCATATTGAGAATGTCATTATGCCTATGGCCGCGATTCTAAAATTTAGCATACGTCTGCGTGATTGTATATGTAAAAAAAAATTACCCAGAAGTAGATTAAGTATTTTAAAACAATCTATACGCGACTAAACTATTTGATCACCCAAAACTTGAATCTCGTTTTTGTTAAGCGTGCTCTAAAACCTTTTGGTACCTATCAGTAGCAACAATTTAATCACCCGCAGAATGGAGCGCGTTTCAATTTTTTAGTTGCCTGGATTAATAAAGTTGGCAGTGCGCGAAATTCCATTGAAGCTAATGTGATTCATTTCGGTGATTAAAAAGTCTAATATATTACTAAAAAATGTAAATGGCCAATCATCATTTTATTCTCTATTAACATTAATAAAACCCTGCAAAGAATTTTCTATAATTCTGCTATAAAAATATATTTCCTGGCTTAAGTTTTAAAAAATACACGGCGCCCACGTACAAGTCTCGTATCACAGACTAATCTAAAAACTGATACCAGTATACTGCACATGGAACTTAAAAAAAATACAAAAATACCCATAACATGTTATATTTCTTCAGGGTGTGGTAGTTGGTCGTGGGAGATATTTTCTATTAAACTTTCACACTTTTAGAAAAGGCGCTGTGGTAATTGGTCATGAGAGCGGTCCTTAAAAATAAAGTATGAACCATGAATGCATTGAAATATGCTTTATTTTTTACCAGAAAATATACTTGATTCATGACAAACATGATGTTTGAAAATCTAGATCAATCCCATTGCATCCACTATATGGTTCCAATGGGATAATAAGTTACTTCAGGGCTTCCTATAACCGCTGAAAATTGGAAAAACCCGAAATTATGCTTGGGATTCATGTAAGACACATGTTTATACAAGAATTTCTAGTCCGCGTCGGAACATTTCCAATAAACGGAAAAATCCCATAAAAAAAAAACGTTGAGAAGGTAGTGGTAATTGTTCGTGGAAGAAGTTTTCTATTAAAATATTCATACTTTATGAACAGATATTGTGGTTATTGGTCGTGGGAGCGGTCCTTGAAAACATAAAGCATTGGTCTTTAATGCCTTGAAATATTCTTATATTTTATTTTGGGTAATAATAATCCGTTTCCTTAACGTGGAGTCCACAAAAGAGGGTTCTGAAGCTCTTCTTGTATCAGCCCTTGTCACCTCATCAACTATCTGTTTATTGAGCGCTCTGTAGACAAATAACCTGGGCACTAGAGGGCGCTGGAGGCAATCTGTGTCCATTGCATAAAGGAAAGCCAGCTATAATTTCTCTTTCACTTTCGTAATGATGCGACTGTAGTGCGCAAACTCTGGGTTAAGTGCAGGCCACTTTTGCTTCAGGTTGGAGTGAATTAAGCTCGGGGGAAAGTAGGAGCTATTTGTGCCGTATCTTCCGAGGCTGGATAACGGTGCTTCGAGAATACCTTTAGCAAGTTTTGCATCTTGGAAGTCATTTGCGAATTGAATCGCAAAACCGATGCTCTCAAGTTTGTCGCCGCGTAAAAGGACGTTCACCGCCCGGGCAGAAGCTCCGAAGACCGCAGAAATCCGAGCGAAAGGCGGATAGTTTAGCGGCCTGGATAAGCGAAATTTTCGGGGTTTGTGGTCGGCTACGTATGCTTATTGAGCTCAAACACATGGAACACGCAGGTGGGAATTGGCATGTTTGAAATATTATATTAAATGGATATCACGGAGCATGAAATCTGTGAGGATCGATTTTTAAAATTGTGTGCTGTTTAAATTTTAGTGAAGTTTTAAAACTTTACTTTAAACTTGAAAGACTGGAAGTGTACATAAGGATCCACATGGATAATTTTAGCATGTTTACATTCACCACGTGACTTCTGAATTATTGTTGAAATAGGCCTTATGATTATTTGGTCATGGACGACATCACGTGCTTTTATTCTTTCATACGACCACGTGATGCCGTCAGTGACCTAATATTGCATAAGGTATACATGTACTTAACATAATTCAGAAGTTGTAGTAGTATATGTATAAATGTGGTAAACACCATGTTCAGACAAGTCAAAAATTAGGCTTGACTGTACGAATGCAATACACAATGTTTATCCTTGTGTATGTTTACCATATTTTAGTACTAATTAGTGCAACCAGCATGTTGACACTAAATATTTAACTTTATGAAATCTAGATTGCGAAATTCTGGCGTTTTTCGTAAGTTTGCCGCGATATTCTTCCTTTAGATCCAAAGATTTATCAAGAGCAAATATTTTTAAGACTTGTGTTTATCTTGCCAGCAGCGAAATAAGTTTTGTCTTAATCCTAAATAAGCGCAAACATGCTTGAAATACCGTAATGAGATTACATGTGTTAAAACTTGCATTGTTATCCAACGGGCGTAAATTATACGACACAACAAGCTACAGTATTTAGAGGGTAGCATTTTTTTAATTTAAAAATTCATAAAGGGTTTTGTTAATTAAGCAAAATTGTGTGTTAAGCCTCTACTGAGAATTTTAAGTTTGTAAGCATTCATACGTTCAATGACCTTTGACTCCTGTTATTACGCAATCATGCATAACACCATGAAGCTGCAAGGAATGCCTACGTACAGTACATACCAATCAATGACATTTTTTATTTTTAGCAATATTAGAGAATCCATTTTACATTTCTTTCAGAAACTGCATTCCTCAAATAGTTATTTCGATTTTGTTTATCCTCATCGACCATATCTTTTTTTTTTTCTCCAAATCTGGAATTCTCATTTGACAAGCTTTCCATATGCATTATTCTGATGTGGTTACAAGGAATGTTAAACATTTCTATATAGTATTTTCCAATATGCGAACATACAGTATCTGCAAATTTAATTTCACCACTCGATTTATAGATTTCAATTTCTTTCCACGTTCATTTTTGAACAATTAACATGAATTTAAAGTTTTAAAAACATCAATAAACCTGCCAAACTAATATATCCTATATGAAGTAAACTTAGTTAGAATGATTTAAGAGTATTTCGCACCCCAAAAGAGTAAAATTTCAAAACAAAGTTTTGGTTAAAGTATAGTACTTTACATACTGTACGGTATCTGTAATAATGTAGTTTGAGCCAACAGTACGTGTAAAGTCCCTTATTTATCATAAGTAGTCTGTATAGAATTTGCAACATCAGCATGATATATTTTACACATTTTCCAGAAAATTTCATTATTATTTATATTTAGGGTTAATTATCGAAAATGGATAATAGTCATGCACGTGTGATCTACTAATGATGTCATTGACTAATAATGCACTAACGTCAAAGATTTTGCCTTATTTTACCTAGTGGAAAAAACATACTTGTCTATACATAAGCCGTGTAAAAACTTGAGCATCAGTATAGTATATGAACAACTTTATATGATCATATATACGAATACGTAGTCCATGTTAAACATAAAATAATTCCTTGTTTAAAAAATCGCAAATTATTGTAAGCTGCAAAATTCCATAAAAAATTGCAGTGTTTGTAATAATTAATATTTGAACTATTACAAACACTGCAATTTTGGGAGGTTATTTTACCAAAATAAAAATATTTTAGACAAAAAAACCTGCATTCTAAAATAGGTAAAATATCCATATGAAGAAAATTCCGTTCTAGAAACCCTTAAATACGGCATGTGGAACGCTTTCCTAAAATCATCACTTAAACTAGCCAATTATAGTTTACAAAATAAAAAACAACATCATGCTTTAATTAAAATAAGTTACCTCAAATTAAAGTCTGCTATAAATATGAAAGGTCATAAGTTGCAGTTTTTTTTAGGAAAATCAATACACGTCTGAAAATAAAATTGATTAAAGTGTAACCAAACGTGGCTATTACGTGTGGCCTAGTAATCAAGTCTAAAATAAACTAAAATTAATCATGAATAGCATGATTAAACCTGTGCTTAAACGTTAAAACTTTGAATACCAAAACAATCTCCGATTAGTGTGACCGCGTTTGTTCCTGGGACCAAAGCTGTTTCATCTTCGTCCCCTTTAGAATAGTTTTCAATTGTTAGCTCTTTACTTAATGTGGTAAAATGTCAGTTTCAGTTGTGGGGAAGCCAGCTGAACACAGTGGAATCTCACTTACACGAAGCTCACTTATATGAAACATTCAGTTATACAAACAATTTCTTGTTCCCCGGCAAAAGTCCATTTAACCCTGAGTAATGCATTATTCGCTTATACGATATTCAGTTATACAAAATTTCCACTTATACAAAGGGCGATTTCTTCCCCTGATATAATCCATTTTTGTAAATACTATTCAATTATAAGAAGAGCTTTTTCACATAATTGCAAAGCGTTTCGTCTATTCTAAAAACGGAAACGAAAAAGAGTCTGAAGTTATTATTGACTGTGAACAGGTTTTATATAATGTATAGCTTGCAGGAAAAACAAGCAAGCTGAAATTAGTTTTTTTAAGACGAAATAAGCACATTTCTGAAGATGTAACTTAAGTTACATGTACCTTATTGTTTGTGATTATATCAAATACATCTTGTTTTTTGTTTCTGTTCTTCTTTGTATGTACATATACATTGACAAAACTATTAAACGACATTTTTAAGAAGAATTATTCTGTATTTATTAAAATACAGTAACCACGAAACCTGCTAGTACATGTACATTGTATTCCCTTGTATGAAGAATGTTCGGTTCCCCCTCATATTCGTATAAGTAAGACTCCATTGTATTCTCGTTAAACGTATCCACTTTAGGAAATGTTCAATATTAATATCATATGGGGCACAACTTTCGATAGTATTTTCCAAAAAAATTCAATTTCTTTATCTTTTACGAATCCTCATGAGCAAATTAGTTTCAAATTATATCTGGAGACATTTTTTCCACACATAAAGGGGTGAAAAATGATTATAATACTACATTCATCCAGAATCAAATTTCCTTACTTAAAAACGTCTTCTAGGATATTACACTTAAGTTTAAAAAGCACAAATGAAATCAACTGAGATATATATTTATTCTTTGCAAAACTTACAAAAGTAGTTCAATTTCACCTTCACCAATTTATAGCAAATGCATCCAAATGATTTTTTTGAAACTGATAAATGCTCAATCCACCATCTTCATTTTCGATTTTACGCCAGATCCAACATTCAGAAATGCGCTTCGGTGAATGCTAGGACAGCGGAAAATATTTCTACCGAATTGGACATTTTTCTAGATATCACATTTGATTTTGAATTCGCCTCTCAAGATTCATGCATTTGAATGAAAATTGCATAAAATGCAGTGTCTGTAATAGTGTTGTTTATGTGGTTTGGCATTTCTTTTTTATAAATAGACATTTATGCAGTGTTGAACAGTAGTATAGGATCCAGAAAAGTCATTTCAACTACTACTTTGAGCTTCTACTTGAAGCGTCGTTGTGAGTTATATTCATATTTCATATTTACATATTTTATTAACGAACTACTCTTTATTAACTCTTGCGTGAATTTATTAAGCAGCTTGGGAGATTATCCTTAACAATTGTAGGAGATTTGGCAAATATGGGTACAGTTATTTAGAGATATTTATTTTTTATTAGTGCTTTTTAATACTTTTTTTTTACTTAGTAGTATTTTTTGTTGTTGGTTGACTGCGTTCTGTACCTTAATACGATTATGAATTTATTGGATGATTTGCTCAAGCATTCTAACATCACAACGAGTTCTTCAGTGATTCTCATGGGATTAAAAATCTTAAACCTTGAGTTTCTCGAAGGATTCTTCTTATAACGATTGAGTTTGAAACTTCAGAAGTTTTCTGGTAGATTTTGTCTTCAAAGATCAAGTGTTTTTAAGGCGATGTGAAGTTAAACTAGACATCATTGTCCATGTTCTTCAGTTTTTTGGACAATTTTTTACTTGAGGATTTATATATACCTTTTATAACGCACGGCACACTAAACAAGGTCTTAAATTGTCGCGGCACACCAAAAAAAGATTAAAATGGATCAACATGTGCACTTGAGGACCCTTGACGGCGCACCAGTGCCGCGGCACACAAGTTGAAAAACGCTGATGTATGCCATCTTTACAATGTACCGAGATACTTAATTTCTACGCCAGTTGTTTTAATCAATGTCATTTAAGAATCTTAAATAAATTGGATTATTCTGCATGAGTGAATTCCTCAGTTGGACAGATTCTCTTAAAATGTTCAAATAATCAAGATACTTTAAAAAATTAAGTAAAAATGTTTTAGTCTGAAGAAGCTGTACAGTGTAGTTGCAAAGTGTGTACTCAATACAGGTTGTTTTTGTAAATGAAATCAACATCAACACTGCTTTAGGAATATATTTTCCTCAAATTGCATTTCAGATATTCAACGATATATTTACGTGCATGCCTTATTCCCGCAACAATTGCAAGTATTCGAATGTGTTTTAACAATTCTGGTTTTGAATCCCTTGTTCCGAAACAGGTGTCTGTCGACATTGATTTCACTAGGGAAATAAATGCATGCCTCCTGTGTTGCATCGTTCCATGACAAAAGAAGCTAGAATCGTGAATTTGATGCCTCTGGTTAAAGTCTCTTCGTGCAATCCGATAATGTACTTATATATTAAATTTGTTTCCAAGGCAATGCATATGCCCATGCCACGTTTTAAATCACATACCCTGAATTCTGGTCCTCCCTCGGTTGACATGGCAACGGCGCTTGGCATAGTGGGAATTCTACCTTACGTGCATTGGTTTTATTTTGGAATGGATTTGAATACATCGTTTACACTAATGTTGATGGAATTCGTTATACTTTCAGCATGCGTTTCAAGCCACTTTGTTTTTCTATTTAAACAAAACGTAAATCTACAGGTAGACAGACAACTGCAAATTTGACTGAATATTTAGCCTAGGATATTCTATGAATACGGAAAGTTCCTTCATTTTGGATAAATTTGAAGGAAATTTCACCTATATTCAGCTTATTGGAGATTTCCTTCAAATTTTACTTGATTAATCCTGTAAAAATTACGAATGTGGCCAAATAAGCCAAAACTATGTCCATGAATGATCCACGAAAACTGCCATAGTTCACCATACCTTGAATTGCATGGATTTATCAATATACCTGTTCTATATGGAACGTGCCTTCATTTTGGATAAATTTGTAGAAATTTTCACCTATATTCACCTTATTGGACATTTCCTGTAAATTTTACTGGATTATTCCTGCAAAATTTATGGATTTTTTTGATGTACACCCCACACTTCTGATGAGGCCGAAAAAGCAAACAAGATGACCGTGAATGTTCCATGAAAATTTTCATAGTTTATCATACCTTGAATTGCATGGATTTAACAATAAGGGATATTCTATGGTGAAAGTTGCATCATTTTATATAAATTTATGGAAATTTTCACTCATATTCACCTTATTGGATATTTCCTTAAAATTTTACTTTACTTTTCCAGCAAAATTCACGAACTTTCCTACACTGCTGATGTGGTTAAATAAGCCAACAAGATGACTATGAATGGTCCATGAAAATTGTTATAGTTCATCATACCTTGAATTCTATACGGAAAGTTGCTTCATTTTGGATAAATTTATAGAAAGTTTCACCTATATTCACCTTATTGGATATTTCATTTAAATTTTACTGGATTATTTCTGTTAAATGAAAGGATTTTTTTAATGTGCACCCCACACTGCTGATGTGGCCAACGAAAATTGTCATATGAAAATTGTCCATGAAAATTGTCATAGTTCATCATACCTTGAATTGCATTGATTTATCAATAAGGGACATTCTATACTGAAAGTTGCTTTATTTTGGATAAATTTATAGAAATTTTCACCTATATTCACCTTATTGGATATTGCCTTCAAATTTTACTTGATTATTCTTGTAAAATTTACGGATTTTTTATAATGTGCACCCCACACTGTTGGTATGGCCATATAAGCCAACAAGATAACCCCTCTCGACAATAATCCACGAAAATTAATCTCGACTCCATTTTGGAAAATAAATTTAACTCAGGTTTAATTTACTCGCCTCCCAAGCATACGTTTTCCTCAAAGTTGTCGGCAGCATACATACGCATGTCACTGCCAGCTGGCTTTTCATTTGACTCTCATATGTAAATAAAATTAGACTCTCATAACTTAAAACCAATTTCATTAAATCATATTTCAGTAGACTTTTCTATCTATTCTCTTGGGGGGCGACCTTGCCTTGCATCTAGTTAGCGAGAAAGCATACATTTTGTTAAGTGTCTTTATTGGTACCCATGACGCCATGGAATGATGATGGCGGCAAAAAAATCAATCTCGTGGTAGGCAAGTCAATCATCCTTGATTAGTGTGCTGGGAAAAGCGTTATTAAATCGTCACGCAAGTCGGTGATTAATGCTGATCCGCAATTACAACCAGCATTTGTATACACGCTCATTTCCTGTTGCAGGGATGCTGCGCTCATGCGAAAGTTGGTGATTTAATGACAAATAAATCACTTAACTGACGGATGTTTACTGTATTGCCAATGCTTTTTCCTGCAGCCGGGATCAACCTTAATGATGATGTAACGTTGCTATGATGACATAGGATAATCGGCAGTATTAATGGGGGATTAGTGCCTTCTGGGCCCTGTGGGACGTTTTCAATTTTTCTATGTGCCTGTTTTGTTTAGTTGTCACGGTGCTAAGTATGATAAGATTATTTGTAGTTGACTTTCATGGATTTATCCTATTTGGAATTAACTGTTTGGATGTTTGGATTAGAAAAAGTTGCTTTGTTTGTAAATGCAAGGTCGTAAACTGTATGGCATGGACTAGAAGGGTTAGTCAAGGTGACTAGACTATCCACTATGATCGATTCACAAACATTAAGTTCTTTCGATTTTAATCAAAATTTTCAACTGAGTTATTTTGGAAATGTTTCTCTTTATTCCACGCAGTATTTTGTAGTTTCAGTTCACGCAGCAGAGTTAATTAACTATAAAATCACCTATGGCAACCTTTGAAAATATCAATAAGCATATGTTTTCGCATGTATCGGTTGTAGTTTCCAAGAAACCCTTTAAATAAATTATTTACATG
This sequence comes from Julus scandinavius, assembly GCA_034696685.1. NCBI lineage: Eukaryota > Metazoa > Arthropoda > Diplopoda > Julida > Julidae > Julus > Julus scandinavius. Next base: position 16,820 of record JAQGAE010000656.1, on the reverse strand, counting down.
TTTATGGGTTCAACAAATTGAAAATTTTACCTTTTTTTTAATATGGAAATAAGGAAATTGCTTTTCATTTCGAGTTATTTCCATATATGTATGTATACCGTAATAAATGGATACTTTGGGCCAGTCATCGTTTTGCCCAGTTGGATAGTCTTAAGCCCAGTCCAGACTTTCAAAAACACGGAGCAAAAGCAGTGGTTTTAAGTCATCATACCATAAAAAAGTTTGCTTACGAATTTCCAGTTTGGACGCTTCGACAAACTTCTTAATAAGTGTTTTTTGCTTTCAAAATCCTTGCACCGCAAATTGAAAACATTGTCTCAGTTTTAAAGCTTTCTATAGTTTGGACTTCATGCTTTTAAAAACATGAAGTTTGAAAGCAAGTTTCTGAAAACATGTTTCTACTATTGTTTTCAGAAACTCTGCTTTTGCTTTTCTGTAGTCTGGGCCCACCTTTAAACTAGATTCAAAGGGTTTTTTTTCGCCCAGTTGGGAATCCACACTCTTCCGTCATATTGTTGTTTACCAATGTTCTAAATTCAGCATATTCTAAATAACGGCCATTTTCCATTTTTCTTGTGGCCTCTGTTTTTTTTCTTCTTCTTTTTTGTGTGTGTGTTTACGTTGAAGTCGTCAAATTTTCATCTTGGGAAGGAAAACTAAAACCGCTATTGTTAAAACAGGTCAATATAGTCATTCCTAAATGCCGCAACTTGAAATTCATGTGAATTTCAAACATATACTTACGTAGGACTATTATGACTATGGGTTACGTTAGTCGAAAACCAGACGAGACAATTTTGATCAATTTATTCCGTGTTTTCCTGTTATTGAACTCAAAAAGAAGGTGCCCAAGTGTTTTTGTTTTATATTTTCACGAGGAAAGGTTTAAGGTAACTGGCATCCTTGTATCAAGGTAATAGTGGCGTTTTTGGCATATCAACTTCAAAGATGGACCTTAAACTCCATATACGACCATAAATGATTTCAGACAACATATGAGAGATACTATAGCATATATGGTCCTATATATTTTTTCCACTATGGAAATTCTTTAAAAACAGTCCTGACCCAAAGTTACCCCACATGATGGGGTAACTTTAAGGCATAAATTAATGGGAATATCCCTGCACCTGTTAATCTGAGAGTAAAAATGTTCCATATCATGAAAGATGAGGATGATTCTTTTTTACCTGGTCAGTTTCGGGAATAAATTATAGAAACATTTTTTAGAATTAAAAAATGCACCAAAAACTGGCCCATGGTATTCGCATTTTACGGTACTAGTATTGATGAAATGAAAAAAACTCGATTCTACATAATTTCTTCATGGAAACTGTAACTTGAGAACATGTATGTTCCACGAAAGAAAGTTAATGTTTATGAAAAAATGTTGAGTTTGAAAAACTTGGAGAAATTGGAGAAATTTGTCCTGTGTGGTTGTTTTCAGTTTTGATCATTTTTAGCTGGTTCGTGATGATAAGTTTGTTTTGAAGATAGTAGTTATAAGCTGATGGATGAAGTAGCCTACTGTAATTTTAAAAGCGTCATAAAGCTATTATTATATGAAAAGCTGGAAAAGTATGAGGCCAAATAATGAACTTAATCCCAGTAGGATCTTCTCACTTAAACATGAATTTGTGTCATATCGTTCAAGCTTTTTTTTTCACTCAATGCTGTTACGATATTCATTCTTACCTCGAAATAGAGATGCACAAGCACCAAAATTATCATCCCGGAAACACCTTGCCTATCTCGCAGGTCTATTATGCCTATTGGGAACTATTTTAATGGATTCCATTCACTCGTTCACTGCATCTGAATGCAAATCGAAATGTTGGCAACTAGAAATCTAGAAAACAGAAGTATTGAAACTTACTTTGCTGGAAACGCCATATATGGGTCTTAAAAAGGGTGATGATAGGCCAGATATGCTGTACACTTTAAAGTTGGCCATCGATGAGCTATTTTTAACCTTAATGAAATGGTAACCTGGTCATGTTTGTGTTATTATAGATTTCTACTTTCTTTAGAATCCATGTAGAATAAAATTTCTGTATTATACAACCTTCAATTATTTCAGTTCAATCTCTAGCTCAAAAGCTCAATCGAAGTTTATTGAAATATTATCAAATTTCGTGTAATTATTTTTTTACTTTCATCCGATAAAAAAATCTGTAATATGCTACGATACTTATTATTTTTTGTTTATAAACAACTTAAAAACCGTTAGTTGTTGTGTTAAAGTTATATTTCACTATCAATTGAATCGAGTAAGGGGTGTCCAGGGAGTGACCACATATGTTAATTTGGATTACAATTGGAAATTTCCCAAAATTTTGCCAAGTATGAATTAACCACGTGCATGAAGCATTTCAGATAGCTGCCAACATCTGTAGCACAGTGAAATTAATATTTTAATATCTTTGTGCTTAAAATTTAAAGCGAAATAATTTCCTGTTTCAATTTTTTTTCGATGATTTCATTGTGTACGTTGCTATCTTCATAATTAAATTTACCGAAGTAGCCCAATGTTTTCGCTTAAAGCACTTTTAATGTACATGAGGCTCTGGACGTATTTAATGTATTAAAAGTCCAACATTAACTTGTACATTTATTTGTATTATGTTAATTTAACACCCCTTCTTGTGGCAAACAGGCATTTCACGGAAGCTATGTGTGATTGCCTGCGTTCCTCGGGGACATTTGGTTTTTAAAATTTTCAGCTATTTTATTATACTAATCAACATAAAGGGTGGGCACGTAACCAATTCTAGATTACATGGTAATTCTTCCCTGAATTCTTAATCTTGCTAACATAGGCATAACTTGCATATGTGTTTAGGTCCTTTAAAAGTCTAAAAGATTATTTTTTTGTGTAAAACTTACGCTCGTATGCACATATTGAAACGGGTTGAGTAAATCTTTGAACGATGTATAAGCTATTTACGACATAATGAACATTTTATATAATTTATTTACATTGTAAAAGAAAGTTTGATTAGACTATTACGTTTTAATAGAAAGAATTGCAACAAAAACCAGCTCAGTCATTTCCTAAGCACATGCTGTTCTATAAAATCTATGTTCATCAAACTTTTACAAACTGTCATTTGCTAAAACAAATAGCTTAATTCATTTACTATATTGAAAGGCTGAGATTAAGTATTCGTATTTTTTTTTTTTTTTTTTTTTGAAAAAAACAACCGTGTAGACGTTATGTGATTATAACTTTCGAGAATTTGCAGAAAATGTAAAGGAAACTGACTACGCAACTCTGGTTCACCCGATGTTGAAATATTGTGCTCAAATTTGGAACCCTCACAGGATGGTTCATATTCAGGATATAGAGATGGTCCAGCGTATAGGGCAGCCAGATTTGTTAAGGGCAATTATCAACATTCTGCGAGTGTGACAGAAATGCTCCACTCTCTAAATTGGGACATGTTGAGGTCCAGACTCTAAAGGTTATCTATGGGGTTATTCAAACGTTTTCATCTTTCTTGTAATTCACACCATGATGACTATTGAAGTTTGCTGTTAGGCGTAGGAATCTAATCTACTGAAGCACAGAAGTAGTTGATGCAATGTTAGATTATTTTGAATGAAGATGGGAAGCAAGTGGGAATGTTGGCGTTCCGAGCAATTTATTAGGGTGATTAATATGAGAATGATAGCTAATTTCCTGAATATCTGGCGCGAGAAGTATTGATCGATTTGGTATTTTTCCCACACATGCCAAACTTGGTTTCTGATTGCTCTATTCTGTACACTATCTCAAAAGATTTGATTGCATGCCTCGCTAAGACCTCGGCTCCATTAACGTGAGTCTCTCTTTCGCATATAGTGTCTATAGGGATTTTCGGAAAAACACACCATACCCACATAAATGATTGCACATAAGCCAATAAGACTTATCGATTAATTATCTTTTTTTCGAATTGAACAACAAACCTGATTTCCAAAAATAAGCTCATCCCCATCGCTAGCCAGGATTCCTAATTACATTTGTACATGCTTTTGCCACTTAAGTGACGTCTGATTTTTTTCCAATCTATCCAATTATCGATCTTGCATGAAAATTATCGGATTTTTTCTGATTTATAGATCGTAAATGTCAACATTATTGACTTACTAGGCCCTTGGACTTGGTGCAATTCCTATATCACATTTTTTCTTGTCATGTTAAATTCTCGAGGAATCATCTATTTTCATTGATTTTTGCTAATTAAACGGCAGTATTTCGCGGCTTATGTCAGTGTAATATATTTAACGTAATTCATTTGCCAATAACACTCTACTATAAGACAGGTATTCAATAAGCTATGTTTCAAAATGTACCGCAAACTATTTGCTATAGAAACGTAATATTGCGTTAGTTGGTATACAGTACTGCATGTATACTATGTAGTAGTTTAATTGTATTTTAGGAACCAACTAAATATTAGTAAATCTTTCTAATGATTGATCAGTACTAAAATATGCAGATTATTTACTTATAAAATTACTGTTAATCATCGTATTTTTTTGTAAATGTTTAATTTTTTTGATAAATTTTAACTGGATATTTTTATTAATTATCCATGTATTTTTTTTGTAAACCATTCGTAACTTTGGTTAATAAAAACACGTTTACATTTTTCGTAAATTTTGCAATGATTAGCAAATACGGACGCCAGGGTGGAAAAGTTATGTATGGATATGTATGGACCATATATAGACATGTATAGGCCATATATATATACTTTGCATTTGTAGGGCTATACATAGCCATGTATGGGCAATACTTGACTCTTGGCCATATATATATAAATATCCCTGAATGAGTAATATTTGGCCTTTGATGGGCCATATGTATGTCCATACATGGCCCATATTTGTTTTTTTCACCCGGGGAGCATCAAGTAATTGTGACTATTTTAATATTCAGTTATTATAAGTAAAGTTTGAAGTACTTTGGGTTTATTCAAATGCGTTTATTCATCTGCATTTGTTGAAAGTTTTGTCATTATTTTGTTGATTTGAAATCCTCCATTTCGAATCCTTGATGATTAAAGTGTTATTATTAGAGTAAATTATTATCTTTGTGAATTCAAATTTCAGTGCTTACTTTGCCAGTTTCATTAATCAGTCCATAAATGTGCCACATAATAAAGGATTGACAGTAATTAACATTAGAATGAAAGGGCATTTCGTGACGTGCATTATTATCTACGATATATTGGATGTCCAAACAGGTGTTTATTGTCACACGAAATTCGCTATGGAATTGGATTTTCGAAAAAAAAAATATCCTTTTTGTGAGATTGTTGCATGTATGCACAGCTTATAAAATGTTGAGTAGTGTAACACGCCTTCGGATGAGAGAATTTGTCAGATCTAACGACATGTTCGCTTGACTTGAATAATGATGCTGGTTGCCAAAGGAAATGCCGATGGGCTGTCTCTAATACATTATTATCGGAAAATTTTTAAGACTTACTAGGCAGAAAGCATCATTTGAAGCGAGTTAAAATATTATATGGATTCTAAGACGTAGCGTATTGTTAAATCCTGCCGTTGACCCTAAGTTACTTGAAGTTATCGATGTATAAGAAATCTGTAGAGAAAGCCCTTTGGAATTGTATGGATTAAATATCCTTAACAGCAATAGTTCTTCTCAGTGCTTTGTATATCTGTATACAATCTGTAAGAAATGTCATATGGTGGGGAGACATATACATTTTTAGGTATATTTTCAAGGCCGTATATATGGGGGATATTGGGGGAAGATTCCCCCCTGCCCCCTGGAATCTGAGAAATGTTACAAATTTCAGGCCGAATCTGCGAAATATAAAACGAGAATTGCACTTTTGCATTAAAAGTTTGACTTTTTGCTCTAGAAATACAATTTTTTGCAGAGAAATTTCGATTTTGCTGTTTTAGAAATAAGATTTTTCTGAAGTAAAGCTCTATTCACACACAACCGAATATCGTCTGCTTCCAGATAGGTTAGGGTGTGAGCATGCGAGCATGCGCACTTCATCTCTCGTTTTTAAGTCGGACATAAGCCCCTCCCATATTCTTGGCAGAGAGCGGACAGCGACATAAAAGTGATGACAACGCTGGATGTAAAAGCGCCGTTGTTGCCCTGTAGCAGACTACACGAGACAACTACAGAACACAACAATTTTAGCAATAGCGCCTTTGTTGTCCTGTAGCAGATTACAGAAGACAACTGTTCTGCGTGGCCTGTACCCTTGTTTTCAGCCTAATCTCTGCTGCCTGCTTGCTGACGTCACAAAGTCAGTTCTCTGATGAGTAGGTTGTGTGTTAATACGGCAATAAAGTAAGATTGTTCTTCGGTAATTGTGTGATTTTTAAGGAAAAAACGCAACTTTTCTGCATTAAAATTCTGGTTTTTCTTAGATAAAAATACATTTTTTTATAGTAAAAGTGCTATGTTTTTAGATAATAGTCCACTCCAATTAAGATTCTGGACTCGCGTGTTTAAAAGTTGACATTCTTATCATAGAAATATATTTAAAGTGTTATGTATAGCATTGTTTAGCACTGAAATTGTGTATATTTTATAATAAATTTAGCATCAAGCAAATTGCAGAAAATATATTTTTGATGAATTATAAATAATATGTAGTATGTTACCGTTATGTTGTAATGTTTGAATATACACTTTAAACAGTATGTACATGTAAAAATGAAATTTAAAATACCGATTATAGGTATGAATTTTACATAAACCTACTAAAAAGTATTTTGATGAATTTATAATGCCCTATAAGCTTCGAAAGACGTATTTCTACGGATATATGCTTTGCAAGAAATCCTTTGGGTAGGATAAGCTGTCCGTACCATAAAAAAATACCAACAAGAAAGTAAATTTTGGATACATGTATTGCTCAGTGTATCATGCCATGACTATTTGTTGAATTTTATGGCAGTTTTCCAGTATGTAAAGAAGTTTTTAAAGACATTTCATGCAAGCAATGACCAATTTGAGGGTCAAAGGTCATTTATTGTTTTAAAAGAACATTCGCTCATTCCTGTGTTTATCGTTGGATAACAATGCAAAAAAAAGTGGTTGAATTTCGGGGGAACCTTTATTTTTGGGCTATTTTCAGCAGATGCAGAATGTCCAATCTCTGGTTCTTCCGTTTGCATTCTCTGCGCATGCCCGGCGTGAGGAATGGCCACGCATTCAGGACGGGGAGGACATCCTGTAATAGCCCTTGTACCCTCTATGAGGGGGCCCATCTTTCGCCGGCCGATAGCCTTGACGCCCTTGCTCAACACATTCCAAGGTTTTTAAGCACCATTTCACCAACAAATCACGCATTGGCAGATCGCGTCACCCCGCTTGGCTTACTGTAATCACCGTTAATTTAAAAAGACAATGACGCTTTATGTCGCAAATGCTTGTAGAACTTTACGTCTTGGGGTAAATGTGGTCAGAAATTCGCTTAAAGATTAATTTTATGTTAATTGTACTTGTACAGTGTGAGGAACTTTTGTTTTTTTGGTATTTGCAGTAAAACAAATTTTTTAAAAGACGCCCGATTTCAGTGCCTTAGTTTTTTGTGTAAAATTAAAGTAATTAATCATTTGTAATTACATCCAATCAGGTTGCATCCATAGATGTAAAAAGTGCCCCACTGCCCAAAGGGACCAAGATTTGATTTGATTAAATTAATAAGATGCCACATCCGATATTGTAGAATGCCACATTCGATAATTTTACGCAACTGCTTACATTAGTAACGAAAATGAGTAACTTGTTACTCATTTTCGTTACTAAAATGTGTTAAATGTACTGAATCATACTAGATTACATCGGTACTCATAAATCCATGGACATCCCAGGACATTTTTAATCGCCCATAGTGAGTACATTTTTGTAATCGTGTCCATTGTACTCATACGTTTTGAGTACATTTGTTTTAAATTACTTTTGTGCGTACGCCTTTTGAGAACATTTGTTTTCAATTACTTTTTGTGCTCATGCCGTTCGACTCATTGTACGCGGTACTCTTTTACTAGTTACTCAAATTCATTCAATAACGAATTCCTAAACGATACTATTATAGTCCGCCTTGCTTCTATCCAGTACTCGTATATCCATGAGTGGTGTGCCAAAGTCTGAATTCGTTACTACTCATACTCATTTCGTATGATTACTGATCACTTGTACTCTACTCACTATGGAGTACGATTCCAATATACTCGTAATCAGTCTTCCTGCTTGTAAGTACAAATTGACAATGTCTAATTACTCATTTAATTACTACTGGTTACATGTAGTCTACTCGTACTATGGAGCATTATGATTTCACCGCAATGGTAATCAGTACTCCTACTCATGAGTACAATTTGCCCAACTCTGGCCCTAAGATCAGTCAATGATAAATCATGTCAAAATTCAAAAATCGATAGTATTTTTCACAAAAATTGACGTATACTGTCTCTTTTACGTATATACCGATGCAATTTGATTGGGCTGTGATCTCTATTAGGATCGTTCATAATGTAAATATTACTTAGAACTTTATGAAAAAAATGTAAGTACTGCAACACGGCATAATAGGGTACGTACCTTTTATAGAAAACTGTATACAGTACCGAGCACTTATCTATTGTCTTTTAAAAGCATGCATTTTTTGATCAAATATGTGGTTTTTAAAAAATCCGGGGGAACGACCGGTTTATTGTTTAACTATAGTTTAATAACTTGTGTATTATCTTGATATTGATGTAGATTCAAATTAGTGGATAGTGCCTTGAGATATTTATAAGATCTCTTACTTATTAATTTCAGAAGCTTAAAAAAGTTGTAACAATTTAATTTTTTTCTGAAAAATTGACTGAAACTTGTTTCTCAACAGTCTTTGCTAGTTCATCATTTATGGCTACTGCAATTTTGAAGATTAGAAGTTTAGGGCGGGAAGTGCTTAGATGCTTGATAAAAGCAGATTATGCTACAACCCATCATTTTGTTATATTTTCATTCGATTTTCTAAGTAAAAATCCTTCTTGCATATCATTAATGCGAAATCCCATCTCTAATTTGCGGAATTAGTTTTTGGTGCAAATTAAGTTCGGAGTAATTCGATAATAACTGTAATAGGTTCCAAAATCAGCTTAATGCTTAAAATTGAAAAATCGCGTGTATTAAGCAAAAAAAACTAATTTTCTGCGAATTAGAAGTAATTAGCGTTGCAAGTAAAATTACGTTTAATTATAGTATTTCTAGAAGATTTCTCTTAACTCATTAAAAAATGTATTAACATCCATAATCACAGCAAAAAATTAATTTAATTGCACAATAAACATCATATTATAATGTACTTGTCATTAAATGAAACCATTTGCATCATATTTTTTTCCCCAAATATATGACACCACAGAAAAACTTAATTAATCCTGTTTTTAAAATGTAAAAATAAACGTTTTGGTTTCAGAATATTTTTACACAATGGAAATGTATTAACGATCCATTCTCTTTAAAATTAATTTGCTTATTATGGCTGTATTATAGGGCTATATTTACCATCCTTACCATCTTTGAAACATTTTAACAATATTTTTAATTCATGTAACCCATTGCATGTTAACCCGCTTCATTATATTAAAAATGCTCTCATTTGTTTCAAAACTAATTCATTTTAGAAGCAAATGTTTTTAATTAATTTTAAGACTTTTCTAATGGATTGGATTTTTAAACTTTGAGTTTTTGGAAAAAAGAAGAAACTCTTTTACAATTCATCTTAAGCTGGAATACAACCTAATCACTTTCAATGGGTATCACTTTCAATTCTCATGCTGCCAGCAGATGGCAGCATGAGAATTCAAATTAATGGACATTTTTCAAACTTGTTTATTAACTTTAAAAAAAATTTACCATTTCAAAGGGAAAAACGACATCATCATATGCTTGATCAAGCTATTTTAAACAATTTTTATTTATATTTAATCTCTTTTTGTTTGGCTGTGAGTAGGTTTTAAAATTTCACCCATTGAAAGTGATAAGGTTGTATTTCACCTTGAACTTAGTAGCCACTTGGCTAGAGTAGAAGCGACATTTGCAATAGTGGCAATAGTTTTACAAAACAGCTTTTTTCCCAAAATTATGGGGGAAAAAATACTTGTGCATTTGTCTTATTCACTATTTTTATTTGAATCTTTTCAGGGTGAGGGTCGAATTTTATGTGAACGAAAACACATTTAAAGAGCGTCTGCAACTCTATTTTGTAAAAAATCAAAGATCTAGTAAGTATACATATTCTTTAATTTTATAAACTGTATCTTTACGTTAGAGAAACTGCTGCGATTTTCTACTTTGAATTGTTTGTATTCGCAATTTGTATTATGCACGATTTCCTTCGTAGTTGTTCAATACAATTGTACTTTACTTACATTTTAAGATTGTATATTTTTAAATTGAGTTAATCGATTGATTTTAATGTGGCAGACCCTGAAAGTGAGTTATCACGTGAAAAACTCTCGAGATGCTCTCAATATCAGTTCTCAATTTAGCTACTGTTCGAAAGCTGTCTTTCTCGAATGTTATCTCTAGTGAACTCGTCAGCCCTTGTTTCTCTGATAGCAGCTCGCAAAATACGAACCATGTTCAAATTTTAAGAGCAGCTGTCAAGAGCTAGGCCCAAAAATGTAGCAAAAAAGGGTTTTTGAATGTTTAGAGCTAAGTTAGGGAAATTTTGTGGAATACGAGAAAGCAATGAATGTGGAGGAGATGCATACATGCATCTCCTCCAAAAAGTTTATATAAATATTACAACTTGTAATCACATATTTTATTAATCTATTTCCAGTGCACATTTGTATCAAAAAACCTTTCATGAATCAATATCTTATATTATACAGTATACAAGACAGCTGAATATAAAATGTACATACTGAATTCTGTTCATACAGTATATACAAATTTTATGATATAATTCCGTCGAATCCATTCTATATCAACCTTTACGAAATGTTCTTTCCTTTAAGGAAATGGTGTGTGTTACCCATTGTACTAGATGAATATTCCTTAATTATTTTTTCCATGGTAGTATTTCTAAAGAAAGAATTTCTAAATTGCATTTCCCAGGTACTTTATCGATCAGAACTTCCTCTCTAACAACTTGGCAGTTTTTCAGCATTAATTTCCGATAAATGAATTTTTAAAAGAAGCCCCAAGGATTCCTGGTTGATGTTTAAAATTCAATTTGGGCCGTTCAGGCTTATTATTTTCGGGGTCTTTTTTTCTCAATTTTCGTTACCAAAAATCAATAAAAGTTCTTGCTTAGTCCTGCGCTCCTTCGGTATTTGCCAAGATAATGAGGACTCTTTTTATCATTTCTGTTATTACTTTATTGATGTAACTTGGTTCCCGAGTGGAAACTAATCAAGTAGAAATCGCAATATCTTTACAAAGATCCCATTTTCAAAGTACTTTTGTCGATAATGCACAAAATGTGGAGTTTTTATGACAAAAAAATACCTACACCAAGGAACAAAATCCACTATAACCACATGTATGCAATTTGTAAACAACCGTTTAAGACATTATTTGTAATGAATGTATGAAAGTTTGATAAGCTTAAGGAAGCTTATAGAGAATTTCTTTAAAATTGAAAGTATTGAGACATACAATATAATTTTAATTTAGAATATTGAAAATGAAACTGCGAATATCCTTAGTATTCATCATTGAGAAAATTCACATTCTCTCTGTTGTCTGGTTAGTTTTAGATGTTAGCCTCAGAGCGACACTGTTTATTGGAGGACTGCTACTGGTCTGATAAAGTAGATGTGGGGTTCAATTATTATAGGGTCTCAAAGGGGGTAAGAAAGGAGGTAAAAAAGGTTGATTTGTCTCCAAGAGTGAGCTACATATATCAGAAGAGATAACTATAAATTATTACCCAACTAAGGACTCGATTAAGGCTAGAGATATAACAATTCTGTTACTAATATCTTTATTTGTATCTTGAGATATCTTTCAAAAAATTGCTCAGATCATTTTTAAACTGCTTGTATTTTATAAATGTTGTTGTATTAATGCTGTAATTTAAGAAAGAGTATATGAGACTATAATGGTGATATGCAATTTTACTAAACCCATGATTAACTAGTGACAAGATTAGTTGAACTAGATAGCAGAAACTCCTGCTTCTTTATTTATTTTCTTTTTTCCATTAGTTCATGCCATAAAATATGTGAACTTTACAGGTTAATGTTCAGTTTGAAAATGAACATGTACTTTTCTTGACATTTAAGGAAACAATAAATTGTCATTAACTAACTTCACGCCCATATCTGCTTATTTTTAGTCCACATAAACATGCCAAAATGAACTAGTTAATAACTGTCAGTAACAGAATGGGAAAGGCATTAAAATAACATGTGAATTGTTACGGTTTTAGGAAGCTGAAAGAGAACATAATAACGATGGCCAGTACTGTAGATATAGAAAATCAATAAGTGCATGTATATATATAACGACAGGATATATTATCGATGGCGAGATTTTGTGTAGATTCTTTAAGAATGTCTTCCTTATACGTATATGCAGGGTGGACCAGAATTCCTGCCACCCCACTTTTAAGAAAAATGTTATAGTTGTGAAAATTCTGTTAACAGATTTTTCATAACTATAATATTTAAGAAACAAAATGGGGTGGCCAGGAATTCTGGTTCACCCTGTATACTGTTTCAAAATGTCAATTTGCTATTCCGCACCATATAATTGAACCGAACAATTTTCTTTACAGTATGTTTCAACCCATTTCAACAGTTAACCTCCAATCGGATCCATTTCTAATAACCATGTATTTTTTTCACATTTTCCAACAGGCCTTCGTATTCGCCTATTTAACCTATTCTTAAAGCTTCTTACGTGCATTTTGTATATAGTTCGAGTAATCTGTGATAAGGATCCTACAGAAGCCAAGTGGTAAGATTTCATTTAATTGAAATTATATCTATCATCAAACATCGATTTTCTCAGTTTATTTTTCGTCTTTTTTGCAGTCATGGATGTTCAGTTAACAACAGAGTTAAGGTACTTGAAGCTAATAACATGTCAGAAGAGGAGTTTTCCGAGCGGCCTTATATTCACTGGTGAGTAGTCGGTTCAATATAAGTAAACGTTGATTTAATAATAACAATATCATGGGGGATGCCATTAGCTCCAAAAACTGTAAACATATTCTCAATTTAATTGTAATAATTTTTTACAAATTTTCCCCAAAGTAATGCGATGGATAATATTCAAAAATGCAATTAATAAAACCAATGTTGCTAAATTTTATAATTTTATGTTATAAAATTTCAAAATTTAACTTTCAAAAACATACAAATTGCATTAAATATTCATAATTTGTATACGTTAATTACTTACTTGTATTCATGATTTTCATTTTTACAGGGACGCCATTATATGGGTCCATCGGGATATATTATTATGGGCTATTCAGGTAAAACAATTTTTTTAAATATCTTCAGATTATTTACCATGTAATACCATTACTGAAGTACAAGGTGTCCAAAACTCCTTAAAAAATTATAATCTAATATTATGTTTACTGGGTGCTAACACATGTTTCACTTATTGTTAATTAGCTCATAGTGAACCCTTCTGAATTTGAACCTAACTTAATTTTAAAATTAAACACTAAGCTTTGTAAGCTATGTAGTCATTTAAGGTCTTTTAAATTCGGTTTTGGGACGCCCGGTATACGGTATTTGTTTCTTTGAAATGTTTTACATCATTAGAGCTAACATAAACCAGAACAAAACGCTGGCATTCGGCCACCTTCAACATATTATGAATTATTTGGTATTGGTTTTTAGGTTTCCATAGCAGTTATTACCTTATCACAAGCTTTGCTATTAGTGTACCTTGGCTACAAAGTAAGGAATAAATTACTTTTATCTGAATGCAAATTTCCTTTTCGTGCCTAGCTGGATCCATTAAAATGACGTAAATTGAATTTATGCTTTTTTTTTATCGTTGTCAGGGAAATATATGGCAGCAAATTCTCACTTTTCAATTCATCTTAGAAATAGTGAACACGGTACCATTTATTATTACAGTGAGTACTGTCATCGGTGACAATTCTCGTCACTTTACATTAGTCGAGTAAAAGTGCAGTGTCATGTCGACTTAATTAACGTTTTTTTTCTCTTCTAAATTTCAGCTTACTTGGCCTCCATTGAGGAATTTATTTATACCAGTATTTCTTAATTGTTGGCTGGCAAAGTACGCGTTAGAAAATATGTTTGTAAGTACTTGGAATTGAATGAAGGTTTTTGGTCTTTTCCTTCAACTTAAAATTTCAAGATTATAGAAAAAATGTTAAATAATATTTGAAAAACCTTAAGACGAAGTAGTAGCTTTTGTAGGAAAGTGAAAAATTATTTAATGCTCGATTTAACAATCACCCATATTATTTTTTTAAACAGAATGATTTGCATCGTGCAATGCAAAGATCTCAGTCTGCCTTGTCTCAACAGTTAATGATACTCTCGGCGACGTTAATGTGCCTAGTATTCACAAGGTAGGTCTGAATTGTTAATTGTTATTGGAAGATTAATTTAAAAAAATATATATTAGATACAACGTAGACATCGACTGACTTGAGTCCATAAGTATATAGCAATATTCCTGAACAGTAGTTATTACTTCCCCAAAATTAAACAGATTTACAGTTGCTAACAAACTTTATATAACTGTTGCCAAATGATTGTTAAATGTCGAATATGGACCCTTTGTCCGAACTATGTACTCTCTGAGTGTAAATAAATAAATAAATAAATCATTGTTTTATAATCCGTATTAAAAATTTGGCCATTATCTTAGAAAATATTGAATTACTGAAATTAAATTAATAAAGGAAAACGTAAAACTAATATATGAACTAAATATCGAATATTATTGAATATCGTATTTTACGGACTATAAGACGCACCTTAATTTTTAAGCAATTTTTTTTTTAAAAACAAGTAGTATAAGACGCGAGTATAAGACGCACTTGAATTTTATAGGCAATTTTTTGCAGAAAAAAGTGTCTTATAGTCCGTAAAATACGGTATTTTATTTTATTAACGAGCAAGAAATGTTTTCTTTTAGCAAAAGCAAAACAACAAATAGATGGATTTTTTTTCAAACAACATTTTCTTAATACTGAGCTTTCAAACTTTTTCATGCAATATTCAATATTTCAATGCTTTAACAAAATTTTCAAATGAGCTTTTCACAAACTTAAATACAACTGTGGAGTTATTCAGTATCTCTCTAATATCTTCAATATGGCAACATTTAGGTAAAATCTTATTTCACAATTGAATAAAAAACTAAGATGTGAGGATTCTAGAAAACATGTTGCACGTGACATTGAACATTTAGGTAAAATCTTATTTCACAATTGAATAAAAAACCAAGATGTGAGTATTCTAGAAAACATGTTGCACGTGACATTTAACATCAATTTCGCGGTTCGTGCGATATTAAATTTGTATGCAATCTGTAAATTAAAACTTCAGTGAGCATATTTTTTTTCAAATGGTAGCAATTATGCATTACAACAATGCTTGTCAGGAAGGTATGCTGCTATTCTGTCGCAGGTATAACCCGCGAAATTTCTCGAAGGTATCTTTCCTGTCAAGCAGAGGTGTAATGCATGATTGCTGTCATTAATAAAAAACAAATGCCCCCTGAAAGTTTGCCATTCATAATTGAATGTCGCAAAAGTACACATTACAATAATTTGAGGGCGTTATGCTCTACACTCTACACTCTACATTCCCATTTAGATTTTATCCATATTTTTAACGGCAAAAATTACCTAAAAATTAATGTTAAATATCACCTACAGCATGTTTTCTGGAATCCTCACATGTTTCCTACTAGGTTATGAAATCAGATTTTACCTAAACGTTGCCTTAGTGAATATCTTCGAAAGGTTCTAAATATATGTATATCTCAGAGTAGGATTTTGTTGTTGTTGTTGTTGTTGTTGTTGTTGTTAAATTGCTGTTAACTCCATTATGTTTTACCATTCTCAATTCTCAGTGTCTGCGGATTCCAGCATTTCCAACGTGCTGGTCATCGGCATCCTAATTTATTTGAGTCCCTCTACTTCGTTATCGTCACCTTTTCCACAGTGGGCTTTGGTGACGTTGTCCCAGACATCTGGCCCTCGCAGCTCTTCATGGTCATCATGATCTGCGTGGCTTTGCTGGTCCTTCCCACCCAATTCGAGCAGCTAGCTTACACCTGGTTGGAGCGCCAGAAACTGGGGGGCACGTACAGTTCCCACAGAGCACATAATGAAAAACACGTTGTTGTGTGCTGTACAGCTCTACAGGCAGACACCATCATGGATTTTTTAAACGAATTTTACGCCCATCCACTTCTTCAGGTGAGCTCCTCCCCCTAGGACCAAAACGACTTTAGAATTTCAAAAAACGACGTCCTTGTGTTATCGACTATTGATTTATATTGCCTCATAATGAGCTAGTTGGTTAATATTACGGATTAAGCCAAAACAAGCTTATATGTTTACTTTCAGGATTATTATGTCGTTCTTCTGTCCCCTTGCGAGTTGGATTCAACCATGAGGATGATACTGCAAGTACCGATGTGGGCCCAAAGGGTCATCTATATTCAGGGATCTTGCTTGCGTGATCAGGACCTTCTACGCGCAAGGTATTATGCCCTGTTTATTTTTAGTCATCAGAGTCTGATTAAGGTGGATTACAACCTATCCCTTTCAATGGGTAAATTTTAAACGACACTCACAGCCAAACAAAAAGAGATTAAA
>JAQGAE010000655.1:0-31918 GCA_034696685.1 Julus scandinavius | reverse complement strand
ATGTAAAATCCAGATTACGACATCTTCTAACATTTTTTTCAAATTTCCGAGGGGGGCCAGAATACCCAAATTATACCGAAACTACGGTATTTTTCTGCAGTATTTTTTTAAGTCAAAATCACAGAAAATAAGTTCATGTACATATATCTCCCCCCTTACAATATATGATGTTTGTACATGCAATGCTTTTAAGAATCTGTACATCGCGTAAAACATTTTGAAATGCACGTGCAAGCCAGGTGTACAAATTTGATATTTTTTGGAAAAAATATGGCTGCGCAAATTGAAAACACTTGTTTGATTGGTCCTACTTGCAGAAGATTGAATTTCCCACGATCACGGTTTTAAAAAAAAATTAGCGCAATGTGAGCTCGCGTTTCGAACAGACACTTTTTTCTACAATTTTCACAAAAATATGAATACGTTGGTGGATAAAGTTACAATAACAAAACTTTTGCTTAGTGCGGAGGATTATGGATTAGGTTTGCGAAGACTTTTTACATCGTCTGAATTTTCAAACCAAAGTTGACATCATGTTCTTCTTCATGTTTTTCTGTTTGCTGGGGTTGTTAGGCAGCCACACAATTTCCTTGTAAAACATTTTTTATGTACAGATTTTAAAGAATGTTGCCAGTATGGGCATATAGTATATGGAAAGGGGGTGAAAACAAGGGCTCGCACACCCAATTTATGACACGGTTACTCAATCCTCCTCCATCAAGCCATGAACTTTTAAATGGATAGGTCAACCGTAAAAGTCCTTTTTTTCTGTTTTTACATTATGGAACTTAGATATGCATAAACAAGAAAATTTTTAATTTATTTTGATGCTTTTAAAACTTAAGGGCATTGTCGCGGATATGTTTTAATATCATTCATGTAACAATGCTGATATTTTTTAATCAGAAATATTTCATTTGATCAATCGGTTCCAAATGTTATCAAAAACAAGTAGAGCCCTTTGAAGACTGTCGACATATTTTACCTTAATTTTAAAAGTTGGATATTTTGAATTAAAGTTCCTCGTTTAATCTGCAATACCACTTTATTCCTTTTCGAAAAATCATTAATCAGCAGTACTCATCAGACTTTGACGAAGCAATCAGTTAGAATTTCGGTTCCATTCCGTCAATTTGTCAATCAAGTGAGTTGACGAGGGTATCTCGACAGTTAGTCAATATCTACACTCTGTTACTTGGGTAAATTGTAAGAAATTTAAGGAAGATATATGGTCTTTGAAGTTCAAACTCTTCACGATAACGATAATGAGAAGCACCATCATTCATTACATTTAATTGGTGATTAACACACAGCTATGTCCGGCTACAACCTGTTATCATTGACAAATTAACGCTGATAATTTTCTAATCCAATTGTCATAATGTCATAAATCAGGTCCTTATATGGCAATGACGTTGCTGTGTTAGCAACGCCTTTTGAAAAATGACAGAAAAAAATGTTAGGTATACATATATCACCTGAATTTTTTTTCTTTAAGTTACATGCACCGTGGCTCCAATTTTAAAGGCCACTGATACTTCGAAAAGTTTTGGCGACAATTACGAATTTAATTGGCATGACGCCGAGACAAGAAAGTTATTCACACACTATATATTCTCAAGTTTTTGGTAAGGCGAGACAGCAGCTACGTTTCAGTTATGTAATTGGCCCTATTTAAACAGCAATAGTCCTTTGTTGAACGATTACCAGTTATTTTTTCATTTGTCTTTGCAGGACAGTTGTTTAGAAATGATTGTCAACTTTGATCTTCTTAAAATAAAAAAAGAAAGACAGCTACCAACCACATCATGCTCTGATAAAAATAAATCCAGGGCAGTAATTATACACACATAAGAGACAGGAGAGGCATGCAGATGAATACATGGTTAGGTTTACCAGTCCTGTTGTTCACACATTAGTTTTTAAACGTTTTGTTTGAAAACGAGTCATTTTTTATGCAAAACAAGTATCCCAGACAAGGACCCAAATGAACGACCAAAAGGGTAAAAACCTAACCTAACGACCTTTTCTGCAAGTGAAATTACACTTTGGGCTTATGTCCACATACCGAAAACAAGTATACATAAAACAAATCGTTCGTTTCGAATACCTGACAAGTATGTGTAAATTACCTGGAGTAACATTTTACATGACACATTTTCAAATAGTAATTTCATTTTCAAATAGATCGAAACTTCATAAAAAAACCCTCAAAGGTGGAAACAAACTAAAGGTCCATAAATATAAATTGGACGATATAGTATATTGGAATCGCAAACTGCTCCAGTATGCCACAATTCCTATAAAAATTTTGGGATTTCTGGGGCCTATATTGGCACAAACAAGGAATTCCCAATACTTTGCATACACGTTTTTTATGAATTGCCATGGGCATCTTCAAGAATTAAGTTCCCTCCAGTTAGTCGAGTCCATTAGAAAATATCGTTCCAATTTAACTTTCCAAATATAGTTGAGCAGCTTGCGATTCGTGTCAATCCCAAATTTTCCAGATAACGCAATACTTTGAAACCCACTGATAGCAAAATTCGTGCAAAATGACAGTAATATAAATTTCTACTCACCGATCTTATCGTGTCCAATCCCGCTCCCAACTTGGGTCCTATTGGATTCTGTTAGCACTGGGCTCCATTTGTCCATTCCTTGTCCATTCATTGTCGAGGGTCGTTTTAGAGTGGTGACCGGGGGCAGCCGTAAGGCCCGACTGACCGGGTTCTGTTCTTGAAACGACTGGTCGGTCATCTTAGGTCCTTGAAATCCACTGGAAAACTGTTCGTTGTCTGGCACTGGGGATCCGAGGTGGATCCTGAACTGGGATGTCTGCTTGGCCATGGCCTGAGAGGTAGCAGAGAAGGCGGACATCTCTAAATTGATGTAGCGCTTCTTCGCATTATATTCAAAGTTGGATGTCTTCAGAAGAATGTATGGCAGAAAGGGCGTTATGTAAAACGGATGCTGGTTTCTTTGTCTGAAAAACACGGCATAAACATATACATACAAGTTAAAATTTGGTTTTGTCATATATGAACTCTACATAAGTTTAGCCAAAGACCCCCAAAAAGCCACTCGAAAGTAAGTTTTTTCAAGAATACTGCAGAAATTAGTAGTTTTTCAGAAAAACAAAAACATTATCTAGGTCCTTTTCAGTCAATGTTTCAACGAACTGACCAATTTTTAAAACATGCAGCTAAAAATGTGAAATTACTGAATTGCACAATTTGTTTATTTAAATGAAAAATATTACAATTAAAAAAAATACTTTCGAAATTATGCAAATTGGGGGTGTCACTTCCCCGTAAATCTTAGGCCCTATGTTCTGTTTGTTAGACTGTAGACAATCTTAAATACAACCCTACTAGCAAGCATTTTATAAAACAGAGTTAAAGGTTTAATGTGTTACGAATAGTTATTGTAACAGTACAGGAATCGTAAAACTTACTTCATATTGTTTTGTAAGCCTTGAGAGACACAATCAATACATGACTGCTCGACTCGTGTACATAAGCGAAAATGCAATTGCGGAATCGTTTGATTTATACGCTGATGTTATATCGGCAGATTACTTACTATCAAAGGTAATTTTATCTTAATCAAATACACGTCAAGTGTCTCTATATACATGTACATGTATACTGTAGTGATATTTAACTTTTAAGAAGTAATCTGGTATCAAAAATTAAACATAGATATGGATTCTCCGGATATCTATGTTTGTTTAAGCTTGCCTTTATACAGTACGAACTACCATCCTATAACGGTGTTATGTTAGTGCCTATTTGAATATGCAAATAGTATCAGTAACAACAATAATTTTGTTGCATATGTCGTAAATACACATCCAGTGTAATTCCAAATAAGTTCATGCAATAAACAGCGTTTAATTGGCGGATATTATGTCAAAACAGGAAGATTTTAAAGAACAAAAAAGAACAGTAGAATCCCTCTTAACCGTACTGTTTGGGTCGGAGAGTAGGAGATTATAAAAAAAACATATAAATATTAATACCTAACTTGGTAACATATTTATCATTTATATACTACTGATTAGTGAATAGCAAATTTACAAAAAAAAATAATCCTTGTTTTAAAGTAATTTCTGATAAATGTGTTCAATGCGATCACTGATAATAGTTCTGCTCAGCGCCATGCAGAACTTTATCTATGCGAATTTTGTTAAAAATACAGGTGCATTTACATGTCATGACATTCGCAAAAACAACTTCAGAGGTAATTTCAGTGTTTCTACTTCTGAAACAGTCGGTTAAGCAGGAGAGATAATTAAGAGAGTCGGTTAAGCAAGAAAGATAAGACAGTCGGTTAAGAGAGGCTCTACTGTAATGTGCTTCAGCTATATATGACAAGCTTATTTCGTGATGTGGAAGAACTAGTAATGTCAAAGGTATTTTTTGAAAGCATAAT
Source organism: Julus scandinavius (assembly GCA_034696685.1). Classification (NCBI taxonomy): domain Eukaryota; kingdom Metazoa; phylum Arthropoda; class Diplopoda; order Julida; family Julidae; genus Julus; species Julus scandinavius. Next base: position 27,481 of record JAQGAE010000655.1, on the reverse strand, counting down.
ATCATGTTTTTTTAGAAAATGATGAATTTAAGTCTTGCCAGGGAATGTCAATAAATAGTACATTTCCACGAACTAATTTTCAAAAATAGGCGTCTCCTCAAATGCACCCACATTCGCTTTTTACAAAGGAAGTTTCGAAAATTTAAGGAAATTGTAAGCAATTAATTGCTACATATTTTGGAATTTTATTGCTCTTCGCTTTATTAATAACTTAAAACACGCAAGTAAAGTACAATCTACAACATCTAGAAAAGTCATCTGACAACTGTGTAAAACTCGATTACAAATTTTCAATAATTTTCTAAAATTAAGCCATATCTGTAAATAGCAGTTGCCTGCTATATTTTACTTATTAAAAAGGTCGTAATAACCAATAGAGAGGTAAATAAATTAGTTATGGTTATAATGATCAGGTTCCAGTTCAAATTGCCTGATATTTTTTAAAGTCCTTTTAAAATCCAAATAAGGCAATGGTTTCTCTTTCACACTAATCAACAATGGAATATATGAAATTCAAAGCCTCACGGAAATATGAAACTGCATTAATAATTCAATTTATTGAATAACTTCACCATTTTTTGGGTAATGGATTCTGCCTGTTTTGCTATTCCACCAGTGCCCTTCTTCTTGTTTAGGGAAACATAACACAGTTGCCAACAAGCAACAAATTTAGCATTTGGGATAACCCAGTTTTTGAACTGTGACTAACATATACACGTTTGCTCTCGCCAATATGGTTGAGACGAGTTAAGCAGCTTTGAAATGTTTTCCACTAAATCTAAACATCTGTTTAGGTTTCTCCCAAAACGTCGTAGTCCCAGTTATAAAAGGGATCACGCAATGAGTTTTGATACTGGATCGTGCCTTACTTATTTTCAAATACACTTTTTTTTTCTAATTCTAAATTAGACAGAATAAGAAATATGACATCTATAAATTCGTCACATTTAAATAAAGCCCATTAAAAATAATCTAGAATCGCCCAAAAAAACGTCTACACCACTTTCTGGGAGAAATTCAGGGGAAAAAAAAGCATGATTATGTCAATCAAGCCTATATTTGTATCTTTTTTTATAAAACAAAATGCACTAAAATAAAGCAAGGGCCAACAACCAAAAAAAGAGAATATATATGTTTATAAACTCCAAAAATATCACCTATTACTCTCTGTTGTTGAAGACAATTTTCAGGACATCCTTCCTCTTTTTCGTTTAGAAATAACATTCTCATAATACCCCTAGTTTATCCTTGTCCTATTTTTCATCCCTCTAAGATTCCTGTCCTTTAGTCGAATTTTATAGTATTATACACAGTCCCGATCCTTTATTTTTTTGTTTGTAAAAAATACTGCCAAAATGTATACCAGTGCCATGCAGCATTAGATTAAACTAGTAAGTTTGATTAAATCGCCTTCATGTTGCCACAAACTAGTAGTTTTACAGTGAAAAACACTCAATAACCTTTAAACACACACACACAAAATGTCAAACACTTCAACCTACCATTGAACAATTGCACTCACGACAGACATGAACTTTATCTCTCAACTTTGACACAGCACACGTGCCACTCACTTGACCCGGTCCTGTCGACACTGCTTTTTAAAGGGTGAACATCACGTACAAAACAGACATTGAAATCTCACTTCAGTTAATTAATTTACGGTCCATTAAGCGTAATCGAGTTTCTTAACTTGGTCAACAGAAAAAAAAAGAAAAAAAAAAAACTTCTGCAAAATGTCCAAAACTTATTTGAGTAAGTTGTCAGCAAATCCACATTCACATTTGTGAACTAAAATATAATTTGCTTAGCATTTCGGTGCAAGTCGTGGTAGGCAGAACATTTTAAACATTAAAGATCGAGGAGAGCATCTGCAAGATGGGGTATTTTAAGAAAAGGGGCCACACAGACCTAGGCCTATATACCGTGTATATTTTTCAGGTTCTTGCTACTGGTTGGACAGGCGGATTGCCAAAGGAGGAGGGGCGAACATTTAACAGAAAATCTAAACAAACCAACACAAACACTTTCTGATATTCTGTACTCCGTATGGTATTAGTGCAGAAAACATTTTAACACGTTTCATGCTCAATAAACATTATTTCTTGACTAGGCAAAGCAATTTTTACAATACTAAATCTTGGAAGCATTCTAGACTTGGCAGGACTAGTGTACTACTTCTTCTGAAGTTTCAGATTAAATATTGTAACATTCATTCTTAATTGCAAACTTAATTGCTTGTCTGTATAAGAAAATTAAAGTTCTTAGTTAAATTGTTGACTAATATTTTCCTGGCCTGTACGTCACAGTTTAAAAAAACATGTTCAATCAATTAGTTTCGTTACTTTGAAAAGCGTTATCACGACAATTTATATGACAAACTTGCCAGTTTGCTCAGATACTGCACGTGTAAATGAAGATAAAAGTGACAGTTTACTCCAATGGGCAATATCAAAGTCATTCAAAAATTTACCATTGAAGGAAGACTTTTTGGAACTAATTTTCGTATTAATACACTTAAAAATAGAAAGAAACACATTACATGTTAAAGTAAGTAACTTAAAAATTAAAATAGTTTTGATCTAGCCGAATTCTGCCATAGTAAAATAAAATTTAAAGAAATTTGTTGAGAAATACTACTTTTAGACGACAAAAATCTGTTGGAAATTATTAATAACAAAACTAATGCACCAAACCGCTCAGAAACTAAACGCTCAATGCTAACCTTAGTTTTGTTTTATAGTTTCGTCTTCAAAATAACATAATCAATAATAAACTTAATCGGTACTTTTCGACTTGCATATCATTATGTATGTACAACAAAGTTTGAAAAGTAACAAAACAAATAACACTGAGGCAAACGTTTTAGAAAAATAAGATTGTACTTATTTTACATATATTCAATTCTCGCTTTCTTGTGATTTTTTTAAAAATGGTTATCAATAATGAAGTCTAACCACTGACAATGATGAATTGTAATTATTTACTGATGTAAACTTTCCGCGCATTTTTTAAAAAAGGTTCACAAATCATGAATTTGTAATCAATTTTGTTAAAACACTTCGATTTTTCGTGGACTTAATGTGGAAACAATTCATTATTTTTATTAATTATAATGAGTTCAGGGAACCTTTCTAAAAAAAACACTACGTCGATAATGCTTAATTTGGATTTAGGTTATTCATGGTTCCCCCAGAAATGAAATTTTCAACTTCCCTAACTTTTTCAGTTTTCAAAACAATTTTCCCTGACCATCCTTATTGCTTCTAATATTGCTCAAAGAAATTGTTTTTAACCATTCAAGCAGTTTTTAACTGAATCATCTTGAGATTATACAAATTATCATAATCAAATACATTTTCTTCCCTTCCCTTATCTGAATTAGAAATAAACGAATAAGAAGTTTACGTAACATGATGTTATAATTAATTAAATTTGTAAAATTACCCGTTTTTATAGATGCAGGGCTGGCCGAGTGTGCCATCTCTTGACATTTGTGATAACTAATAACTGGTTAAGTGAAAGCAAATGTAACATTTATATGTTGACCTGTTATGTAGCAGTTATTAATCACAATGTTTCGTTATAACGGCCAAAAAAAAAAAAATGCTGCAATTAAAGAAAGTGGCCAAAAAATGTGATAAATTACCCCAATTTGCACAAACAAGGTCGGATTTGGCTAACAATAAAACAACTAATGGGTTTCACTTCGTTTAAGAAGTAAAAAAAATGAAAATCAGAATGCAGAAAGAATTGATTCATTATATGGCTTTTCGCTTTACAGCCAACTTTTCAAAGACGTATCTAGGCCGTAAAGCAAGGTATGGGTGTATTAAATTGTGGCTATGAACTGCTTTATAATAATTGGATATCACACAAAATGCCTCTGTATGAGCACATGTATAATTAAGTCAAAAATAAAACTTCTATAATATCAACAAAAAAAACTGGTAATAAAGCACCCATGGACAAAACCAAGTGCAAACAAATATATCGACTTTGAGAACAAAATTAAACGTTTTATTTAAAGTCACTGCGTAAAATGTACTTGGCCAAATACTTTAACGTAATAACAAGAAACATGCAATCAGTTTGTTTTAGATATTTTTACAACTGTTTGGTATTCTTGGTGCTGTATTCTTTACAATGACTCGTTTTCCAAACATGAATATGTACGATACCACATAAAAATAAGAGAAAATCTCATGACTGAATAATGCGCTAACAATATTAAAGTATTTGTTTAAAAGTAATTTGGCAATATTTTCATGCATTTGGTACAAAAATGTAAAATTATCCATAAACCTTATCATTTTTCCTGGAAAATTACAGTATTATATCGTTCACAAAATAAACTATCATTCAGTCCATTGCATAAAATATTTTTTGAATTCTTCATTTTTTATGCTTGGTAAGAATTCAATTTCAACAACCTCAGTAAAGCCCTCGTTTTTCACTGGTTTCTCTAGATTTTTTTTTAAAACATTATACGCAACATGCGGAATACGACGAATTTTACCTTTGGTCATGTTCTGCCGAACGATATTCAAATGATGGGCAACTCGCTCGTCCGTGTTGATATAAAAACAGCGAACAGGAATTCCTTTAACAAACAAAAATTAATGCAAAATTTAGAGAAGAGATTCATTTAAATTTAGACAACTGGCACATGACAAATTTTAAAGAACTAACCTATTTTTTTGGCAAGTCCAACATAAAAAGCTCGATCCTTTTTAGTTGCATTAGTATTATCTATAACTACTGATTTATTGTTTCCTAAGGCATCTTCAGCAACCTATTTAGGAAAACCAGACCTGTTCACTTCACTTTACACAAATACTATCCTTAGCATTAAGCAAAACAAATGAAGAGTATGAAAAAATACAGTATACCACATACCTTTATGCATTTTGCTTGCGTGTTGAGATTATCTCTGTTCACAATGACGTAACCAAACGGCTCCAAGTAATCTTTGCAAAATGTACTTTTGCCGGATGCTGGCATTCCAACCATGATTACTAATTCCTGGGTCTTTAAAATATAAAATGTGATTAAGAAATGTTATTACAAAAAATAGTTTGACACAATAAGATTAAAAAAATGTAAACCTGTGCGAGTAAAACCATGCTTTATATTTCTTTAAAATAGACAAAACGAATAAGATACATTCTCACCTTAGAATGATATGATGGTGGTGATGACAAATCATTTTGCTTAATCAACAAACTTTTTGGATCAATCGAATGCCACTCAAATTTGGCAACTTTTCCATTAGTAAAATATTCTTCTGGAGTAGAGAACTTAATTCCAATATTAGCTGCAAACATGCGATCAGTACAGGAAAAATCCTTTTTCTTATTTGGAGCCCAGTTTTTCGCTCTTCCAGCAGCATCTCCAACATAGAAGCAGTTCTCTAGATTTATCTGTAAAGCAAATAATAAACATTGAAAATATACGTAAATGAAAAATATGTTCAAATAGCTAACACTATACTTGCTTCTTTATTGTAAGATTCCACAAAATAGTTCCACATTTCCGTACACGGCTTACGGTAATGATTCATTCCAGTGGCTGCAAAAACCTTTAACAAGGAGCCAACACTTTGTGTGAGAATTTTTAATTACTCGGCCACCACCATGATTACTAGTATGCAAAATGATATTATGATTTACCAAAATGGGCAGGCCCAATTTATTAAGAATGTCAAGAATTTTGGTTTGGACGTCAATTAGTGTCACTTTCTTCTTTTCTAACCCCAATTGGTTTGTGAAAAACACTAGTTGGTATCCATCTTCGTGTAATTCATGCAACTTGGTTGGAATGCAATCTAACAACCATTTCCAATCCGTAATGCCTATTAAAAAGTGAAAGATTAAAAAACTAATTAAAATTAAATCATTGAATTGAAATACTTATGTGATATCCACTGTCAAATACTGACATTGGGTATTTAAAGTTAAAACAAATTTAATCATACAAGGCAGACATAGTAATTCCTATTATTATAACCTTTTATTCTTTGGTTTAGAAGACTATTACTTACTTGTTGCAAATGTTTTGCCACTCTTTGTAGTAACAATAGTCGAATCAATATCAAATGCAGCAACTTTTTCCAAAACTGTAGACTTTGTTTCTTTGTTGAAGTTCAAGTAAAGCAAGCTTTTGATGCCTGGTAAAATGTCATCACCAATTTGCTGCCATTGAAGACAATACTTTTGTAAAACATCACATTCTTCTGAATCCATACTTTTGCTTTTTTTGGAATTGCTTGGGTTAACCCAGTTACTTAGTGTTTGTTGGGTTTTCCTTTTTGGAGCCATTCAATTTTGAAATCTCTAATAGAAATTAATTTACATGCTGTTAATTTGACATACAACAAATTGGTTTTATTTAAAAAATATCACAGAACAAAACTGAAAAATAAACATTAAGAATTCGCTCAAATATAGGTTAGGTAGTTTATATAATAACGTCTAAGGAATTATAGGCATTCTTTCTGTAGTTATTTTGGAGAGTATATTGAATTATTAAAACCAACATTTTCCAATAAAACTAAACGGTTGAAAAAAATCGAACTTGAGCACTAGCTGAAATACAGTTCGATTGAAATGGTATTACACAATTAAGTGACAAGACCATATAACGCATGCCCACCTTATTATGTTCTTAATATTAGCTATTAATATGAAAAGATACATACAATAATCGTATTAACTTTCTAATCAATGAATAAACGCAGGTGACTTCGAAAAACACTGTCTTCTCTGTTGAAAATCGTAAACAACTTATGGTAACCTTGACAACGTGATTAAAACATGGAACTTTTACGGCGCATTTATAAACGGACTTAGAAATAATACTATCGTCTACTAAGAAACGGCCATTTTGTTCGTTTTACTTGAATGGCGGAATTAGAGAATTCTAAACATGAATTGCAAAATCCAGACAATTTGGTTGCCAGCTTTCATCAATTTAGAAAGGTAAGTAAAACATTTCAGTAAGAAACAGAAACACTGCATTCTACATTTGCATATTGAACTGATATTAGACTACAAAATAACTAAACCAGTTTTTAATAAAGTTAAAAAAATGTTAGATAAAATATTTCACTGAGAATTTAACTATTTTCTTTCGTATTGCAGTATCATTTTCTAATATCTTTTCACAGGAATATGAGAAGATGGAAGCAAAAACAGAAAAACTACAAAAAGAACTAGAATTGAAAGAATTGCAGTTGCTGATGGCATCAGCAAATAATAATTCACTTCAAAATGGTATATTGGAATCACGTTTTCAGTATAAATCAAACAATTTGGGGCTTAAACGTTTTTCCACAATGTAAAATATACATTTTTTGTACAATTACAGAAGTTGTACAGTTGAGTTCCTCAGTGCATAGTTTGCAGAACAGCATACAGAAACTGTTTCACTTTGAAGGTATGTGTCGTTGTAGGGAATTTCTGTCATGATTCACAATAGTTGTTCAACATATTGTTTTGAATTTCCAGTTGGAAATACAGAACTTGTTAATAAACTCACACAATGTGAAGAAAAAACGCAGCAGATGAAAACAGTAAAAAAAAATTCCTCTAAGGGTTTCAGAGTTGCTAACATTACTATTCTCCCAATTTAAGCTAATCAATGAAATCTTCTATAATATGCATGTCAACTAGGAGCAAGAAAGATATTTTCAGTCCACTCGGGAAGAAATGATGGAAATGAGAAATAGCCATTGTAATGAAATTTCTGGTTTGAAAAAGCAATTGGAATTGGAAGGTAATTTGTGAAAATTGTTGCAAAACACTTGAAATTCATCAGCTTTTAATATCTGGTGTTAATAATTACTGCAGCCCAAGCAAACAGTGAAGCATATAAGAGAATTATATATGAGAAGGAACTGGAAATTTTACACCAGAGTGAACACATGAAAAAATTGGGAAAGCAGCATGAAGAAGAAATAATAAAAACCAAACTTGAAGTAACTTAATTTTTCTATAATACATCCTTTTGCAGTACTACATATGTTCTCAACATACATGTCAAAATTTGATATTGCTCCTTAAATACTGATTTTTGATCGTTGGTTTTGTGAAAAGCTGATTTAAGGTTTTGTCATACTTCTAGAATAGTTCAATATGCAAATGAAGAATAGTCGCAATTCTTCAATAATTAGTAAGCACCTTTCTTGATTACAGTATGATCACAAGTTGATGCAAATGCAAGAGCAAGCCAAGAACATTAAACCAACTACAAAAGTAGCAATTTCTACCAATGCTTCTGCTGGAATTGATATCTTAAGAAAGGTAAAGTATGCATATGAAAATGGGATTTGCGCTTGATTAATTTGATAAACACTAGCAAAGACATTAAAGACCTTACTGTTGATCTGATGTTAATTGCTTCGTTTCAGAAAATGCAACATATGCAACACCTACATGATCTGGAAACCTCTGAACTGAAGGCAAAATTGGCAGAGCTTCAGGAAAAGCTGCATGCTTGCGAACAACATTCCAGCTTAGAAGAAAACCAACTTTCTCCCCGTCACAATCTTGCCTTAAAAAGAAAGAAAAAATAAATAAGCAATTTGAGCAGACGTTTCGTCTATTTAACTTCTTGCATAAGTTCACCAGAAATTTCGACGTTATAAAATGTTTTAGGTTTACAAACTTCGCAGTGTCAAATATGAACAGGAATTTGAGATGTTTGTTTGCAAGCAAAGCATTTTTTATTTCCACTTAACGTAGTAGCTTGACCATCGCCAGGTGCTGGTGATATTATGACAACAAAATTATAGATCACTTTTTCATCAAGATAAAACGTTTCATGAAGATTCTACTTAAAGCACTTTTGTCCATGCTAATTTCATAAAGTGTTTTGTAACGTTCAATTACAAAGAACGCTATCAAACGGATTTCAAGCGATAAAAGATCACTTAGGTCACAGTTATTTTGAAGTATGGGCCCATCATTTGTGACTGTAGCTGTGGCAGTCTTCCATCATTTTATTATAAGCAGTTCCCTGCTGCACGTTGAAGAACATAAATCATCGAGATATCATAATGGTGCTAAATAAATAAAGGGATATCAGGATTGTTTGCAAGAACCGAACTTCCGAACGCTAATGCAGCTCGTCATTTTCTTTCTTCTCTTCTTTTCGCTGGTTGACAATTTGCAGTCGTTGTCTTTGGCCTTTATCCCCACTGCATCTGCCTGTTGCTCTTCTTCTAAAATAAAAATACAAATCACCTTATGATATGATGCTCTTAATTTAATACATGCACATTTTCAACATAAGCACTATCAGAAGGTTGCACTTGTTTAAATAACTGAAAGAATGTTACACATTTGCCTTTGGGGAAGAGGGTGGGGTGGAAAATACCTTCTTTAGAAGAACAGCTCTTGTATTAGATGATACTCATTGCTAAATGTAATCCTGAGGGAGAACTCAGTATTCCATTATCTAATAACACACAAATTTCTACATAAGTATATTGCCATCAGTTAATTGAGGGATGTGTGTATTTACACTGCAATAAGCACATCAGCAAGATTGTAGATCAAGAGCAAAGTTAACAAAGTAAATTTGCAGGTTATGTTACGCCGCAGAAAATACTCGTCTACCTTCTGCTATTCACTAATTATCATTAAAAACTGCATCTTAACTTATTACAACAACTGCCGTGCAACTCGTTCATATAACAAACGCTGAGAACACCAACGCTGGAAAAAGTAATCAAGTACTTCTTGCAAAATGGAAGAAATAAAAAATAATGTTTTTCTAATTATTGGAATTAGTTTATCCACAAAAAAAATACCAAGCATAGCCTTATTTTTTTCCTGCAAAATTCATCGAATTTTATATTTTTGTGATATTTATATTATAATGCCCCCTAATGCGCCATTATTGCATGGAGCAGAACAAACATTCGTAACATTTTGCAAACACTGTAAACATGTATTTTTGTTAACTTAATCTGGCTCGTATTCCTTAAAGTGGATGGTTACAGATATTGACAAGGAATGCTACTACGCTGCAATATAAGTCTAATTGAATAAAAATATTTACCATTGAGTTGGTGTTCAGTAAAAAATTCCAAACTGTCATCCAAGTCCTCATCATCGCCGTAGTGGAGGTCCTCTAAATATGGAATCACAGACATATTGCGCTGCTCATCCCCATTTGAAGAAGGTGGAATCTCGACACATTCAGAAGACTGCGCAAACTTCTTGCGTACCCAACTTTATTTATGACAAAATAGTATTTTTAAGTAAGTATACGTTAGTTGTCTTACGGTAAGATTTATTAACAAAAGAAATGCTACTCACTCATGATGCCTTACAGTTTGCAAGCAAAACCTTTCTTGAGGATTTTTTTGTAACATTCCTAAAAAAAAAACGTAACGATATCGGAATGTTAGGCAGGATAATCTGACCAGGAAATTAAATCCTTAGTCTCTGTTGTTGCCAAATTAATAAATGCACAATTCTTACCCTCTAATAAATTCTGTAATAACGATTCTAATTCATCGGGTACGGTATAAATTCCTTTTCCTATGTTCTCGTAAAGTTTATAAATGTTATCCCCTTCAAATGGGTATTTCCCTGTAGTGATATTATATCTGCAATGAGTCGAGTATTGAAATCATTACACATACCAAAACATGAAAAACTTTCTTGTAACCAGTGTGTTTTCTTACAATGTTACCCCTGATGACCAGACGTCAACTTTAAAACCTGAGAAACTATTAACTCCATTAGCAATCTCTGGAGGCTGAAATGCTGGAGAACCCTGACTGGTATGGCAAATGTCATCCAAAGAAAAATAGTCGATTGCCTAGAACAAATAATGGCACAAATTGTAATAATCTGTCAAATTGGCAAATTACATTGCTTTCGAGCAAATATCTTCAGATCTTACCTCAGCAACCCCAAGGTCTGATATTTTTAAAGTACCATCAGTAGTAAGTAATAAATTTCCAGGTTTAATATCCTTATGGATGATACCTTGGCTGTGCAAGTATTGCAAACCTTCCAGTAACTGACAAAAATAACTACAAAATAGACAAAATTAAAAAGTAAACATTACAATCAATTTTATTTTAAAAGACATTGTATCGTTATAAAAAATACTCAAGAATGCAAATGCCAATTCTCAAATGCTCAAATGGCATTTCAGTAAATGGTTAAAACATTTGTAATGCAAGATTGCAAGATTGTTCATGGCTTAGCATGTTAAAAGGATTACAAAATAAATTCAAAATATCAAACCTACCCATGGGCCTGCCAAATTGGAAATTTTTTTTCTGGAACACTTTCGAGCAGTTCCTGTAGTCCGCTGACACAATATTCCATAATCATGTACCTTTGCAAATTCAGGAAAAATTACACACAATAACAGCTTGGTAACTAATATTACTAAAAAAAATATGCAAAATTCTATTAGTTTGAATAGGGATACATTTTCTGTTTTTCATCATTATACAAGACATCTAATAGCCGGATGACATTGCGGTGACACAGCCTTCTTAGAAGTCGAATTTCCCTAGAAGAAAGCAATTACTTATTTATTCAAAATGCTAAACTAAACACAGTAGTAGTTGTACAAGTGCAAGTTCTATAAACACAAATTCATTCACATGCATCACATTCTGGAACAAATCACATTCTTTCATTATTAATGAAAGCTCCACAGATTACTAACATACATTTTCACAACAATATATGTGCTGCATTTGAAACAGATGAAAAATGGTAGATATAGACTGCTTTTTGCCAATTGGCATAAATTGCACAGGTCAGCATAACATGAAGTCTAAGGCACCTCTATGTTAATTTACCTTTGCAGTTAAAACCCCCGGTTGGAGGCTTTGTAACCCACAAAAAGCTATACATACCTGACATTTCTGAACATAGAAGACAGTAAAGCATATGCCATGGTCTTTCATGACAATAAAGCAAGATGCATTAAATTACCTTGAATGGTACTAAATAATACAAGTTATTAACATTATAAATAGTGGTGGTTCGTAACCTGGGATCAGCAGACAACTAAGGGGGCCATGGATAGATTTCAAGAAAGCCCATGAACTTTGATGGGAAGAACATAATTTTTATTCATTCACCTCTAACAGAAATTTATTATTACACTTGATCGTACAATAGTATTCCTATCAATTTTTACTAGTTCATAGTGCATCATTTAGCAAAACCAAATAAGAAAGATGAATGATTTAGCAGGTAAGATGAACATTCATGAAGCAAGACATTTTACAACTACATGAAAAACAGTCATAGAAGTCCATTAACAATAATAAAAACATGACTGCATATAAAAGGTCGTTTAGTTTAGAAATCAATCACGATTGCAATGAAGGCCATATTGGTTATACAATCTTTTAGTTCATGATTCAGGATGCACATACATGGGATCAATCAAACATAGCGTCAAAGATATGATGACCCAAAATACTTGAATGACCCATGCACTGGTGAGACTAACATTTCATCTCCTACCTTTTATTATTAAAAGCGGCAGCAGTTAGAGCTAACAGCAGGAGACTATAACAACACTTTCATAATCATAACACCTGATATCTGATGTAAACAGCTATGGACATTCATAGGGTTATCTGAGGTCAGACGAAACTTTCAAGACGTCATGAAAAAATGTGGACCCAGTTTAGAGATTCAATAATATATGATTGAATAATAAGCTTGAGCCACAGGTTTCTCGATCCCCTTCAATCTTTACTGAAATACTGTACCTTTGCACGTTCTGCTCCCCATTGGGAATCTTTCTTAGTTTCTTCTTCTTGAGAATTTTCACCGCTAATCGGCATAGCGTTTCCGAATCGAGAACCTCTTTCACTTTTCCATAAGAGCCCTCTCCCAATAAGTCTCCCATTAGATATTTTCCTATCATCTTTGCACGCTTTTTTCGGGCTTGGTAAATCACTTGGTCCGATTCGACCCTTTGAAATACAATGGCGCTGTCATCGTTCGCCCAGTCAATTTGATTCTCTTCAACACTTAATAATTGGTGATAGTCCTCTTCTTGGGGCTCCGTTACCTCCGTCCCTCTTTCGGCTTCTTCCATTGTTACACAAACCTCGTAAAATTTAGTAATTCACGATGCATCTGAAACCGAAAAATATACACAAGCAACCGCCATAGCAGATTTTTAAGAACGAATTGAAAACGAGGTTGCAGCCTCGTTTTCGCCTCGAACAATTGACGTCACGATACACAGGTGTTTCCGGTTTCAACTCGATACTAACTTTTTAATAGGGCTTTAGATTTATTAAGTCACACCTAGTATGTGACCTTTAATTCATTCAATAGGTTAGGACTAAGTTTAAAATCAAAAATTGTTTCAAGGCTGATCGTACCTGGTGGGTGTTGTCATAAGGCCCATTGACCAAAAACAGCATTTAAAATAACAAAATAAAATGTAAAAATAAATAATTTAAAAGTAGAAAGCAGTTGTATTATTAATTAATGTTTACTGTTTTATATAAATAATTGCACTAATACAGTCGAGACACTTAAAATTATCCCTCAATAACTTGGAATAATTTATTTTTATTGAATTTCAATTTATTCCTAAAATTTAAGAAATTAATTTTGTTCCTTATACAAGATACGTAAGGTGTTTTTACTAGATATTGTTTGTTAATACACAAACAATCGATATGGTTATCCAATTAATTTTAGCCGATGAAAAAACGAATTTGCATAAAATTTGGTTGAAATGTGGGAGGTAATAAACAGAGCATGCGTATCGATTTTCAGCAAATTTGTATTTTTTTAATCAAATTTCGAAATAAAAATCAGAAATTTATTTTTAATCATGGCTTATTCACAGAATATTATTTTTCTAAAGAATAATAAATTGTTATTTTTGATCAAAATTACAAGAAAGAACCTAGCTTCACTCAAGTTTTCATCTCTTTCAGGATGCATTCATGAATTCATAGACGTGATCTTCATTTCAATATAAATATGCACATTTTATAAATATGTATACGTCCTTACGACCTTGTTTACACATTAATATCGTCTTTTTTTATTTGTTGCCAAACACGCACAGGTTTCGTGCATGATACTAGTTCCCAGATTTACGAAAGTAAACACACTAATTAGCAATTAAAAAAAACTTATAACTTAAACTACTGGGATCATATTTTGTAGAATTTATGCAGTAACTAATTAGTGGAAATCTGAAATTGGGAATTTTTAATATTCGAAAACTATGATAACTGGTACAACGTTTACCAAAAATTGATGTAATTTTCATATGTATCCTTTCCTCAATTTGGAGGCCATCAAACAAATGGAAACAAACGTCACGGGGAAGTCATTTATAAAGATAAATTTTAGATAACGTCAAATGAGAGATAGCCAAAACATTAGTGCAACGTACGCCATTATATTATATTACTATTACAGTATATGTAGAATAGCATTTTTATAAGACTAGATTTTCATCAACAGATATTTTCTAAGTATAGTCCTGTACAGTATTCATTTATGTACAAAATGAATGTAATTTTCATATACATTCAAGCATTATGTTCCCCCTCCCCAAAAAAAATGATACTAAATAATGTAAATTAATGCAAAACCTCACATTTAGACAAAACACGTCTAACGACAGTATTTACGAACGAACGCATAGGTCTTAGGACACATTACTAAGCTATATTGCAATGTGCACAACTCATAAACAGTAAGAAATTTTCCTATGTGGAACTGAGAAATCCAAGAGCTTAAATTCACAACTGACTAGCAGAAGAGCATTCTGTTAAACATGAAATTATAGATTTTTACAAAATGATGAACTAAGAATTCATCAATGGTTTATTTATTTGCATGTGATTTGGTTAAACTTTACATTTAACATAATATTAGGAATTATAGCTTCATGATCAGCTCTATTTGACTTTCACTGTTCACATAATAATCAACAAGTTGATTAAGAACAAAAAATGGCATATAGATTTGCCATCAATTTTATAAATAAAGCAAATAACATAAAATCCAAAAATGCATTTACAAATCCAAGTTAAATTTGCAGTCGAAATAGCTTAGGACATTTACTTTATATGTGCAGGAATAAGCGGAACTAGTCATCATTTCTTGGTACCTATAAAAGGAATTTTCCTTACTATACACTATATTTCATTTTTTGAATTTCCATGAAAACATTTAATATATTGGTAAACTTGCAACCCTGATCTCATATTTGGGAGTATCCTCTCACACTTTAGGCCAAAAGTGAGGTGTTTCATCGTTTTGCAGGCTCTATTAAATAAAAAATTGCAACAATTGATATGCAGCACAACTAAAAAAACATTTTCTCACATATATTTCAATCATATTGAGAAGTGTTCATTTGCCAAAGCATAATTAAATAAGCGCCTCATTTATCTCAATTGCATTAGCTATACAAGTCATGCAAATCATAATTCGTAGACATATTTCAACAATATTTTTGAAAACTAAAAACTTCGATTGTGCGATTCTGAAATTCATCATGGTCGAAAAAAGTGTTTTCAGTCATTGGAAAAATTTGGTAGAGATGCAACTTTCAGCGTTTATTTTATTAAGAGGCTTTTTGTAGGAATAATTAGAACAGAAAACTTATTTGCATGGACATAAATATCGCATCTGATCATCTCTATTAAGTTTTTTTTAATAAAAATAAATAAATAAAATAAACACGCCAAGTGACTAATGGATGTTTTGACTTTTGGAGAAAAATATTCCTCACTAACTTAAAAGTAATTATAATTTTGTCGAAAATTTTATTGAAATAAACTTCAATTTAATGCAAATTGTTGAAGTTTTATTGCAATACTGCACTGCAAAGAAACTTCAATTCATTGCAAATAAACAAACGTACATTCGCAATTCATTAGAAAAAATTGTTGAAACACTTTTTCCGAGTTGGTTCACCATCTTTAAATATTAAATCAGGAAACACAATTAAAAGGGCTTTTGGACTCGTAATATACAGTAGGCTGCATGTAGTCAGTGGTCGAGCCACTGAAATATAGCCATTAGTTAACAGTCAAGGAATATTTAGATGGCACAATCAATATGTGACTCAAAATAAGCGTGAATCAAATCACGCTCGTGTTTACCCCGTTACAATTAAAAAGGAACTCGAATTATTCAAACAAAATGCTGTTCTCTCTCCTCCCATTCTTCACCCTGCAAAAGTTCGTCCACTTTTCCATTGGTACCATCGACTTTCCCCAGTGCCGAAATCGTTTCAGATGTTTCCTTGTTCTGGTTTGATGGCGCATTTTTGTTTGGAATGTCCCGAACTTTGCCTTGAGAATCACATATGCCTTTTGAATTACATCCCGTTGCTTGAAGTGATCCTTTAATTCCACCTGCTGGCAATGTATGACTGGCTGTACTGGGCCTTTCGTGATTGGAGTGAAGGGTGGGGGTGCGCCGATGCGATAGATCGTAGTTTGCAAATGTCGGGGCCTTACTCAGTCGCAACGAACTTCCGGTTCCAATCCGATACCTCTTGTATGGATCATCAGTCAAATATGGAGACACATAGCGACCAGGACTGTTGTGTGGCGTGGGTCGAGTCTCTTCAAAACCAGAATCTTTAAATGAAAATGTTGCAATGTTAGAAACTGTTGTTTCTAAATATTTATATATGAAAGGCAATTTCCTTCTAAACTTGCGAGAACTTTACGGTTGTATATAATGTATACACCTACAGTATTTGCATAAGCTCGCAACATTGATTAATTAACTACAAAACGTATAGCAACATGAAAATAGCGGCTTTAAAATAACTCTGCAAGCATTGCTATTCCAATTTATTTTCAGTCTTTTTTATTTTTGTTCAGGAAGAGGAAAAAGAATTTCAAAGACTTGCAAATTGTATTTGACAACTATTAAGCTACAAATAAGGCATCCTTGGCACAAAATCAAAATTTACCGCCTCGCCATTTTGCTGACAGACAAAATGTGATTTTCTATAAAAAAAAAGGATGGGAAAATGTTTTTTTTTTTGCTTCTTTTATGTAACATTAAAAGTTTAAAATTTATAAAATAAATACAAATTGGGGAAATATTAGCACAATATAGTTTATTTAAAATACTAAATGACAGCGACCATTCAAATTATCAGATTTTTCGTTCATCCGATGTAGGCTCGACCAACAATAACTCCGATAGTCGAAGTTTCAGTGAATATAGAATCATGGCATTTGCCCTTCTTATCGAAAACTCGGTTTTTTACAACATCAATAAAAACAAAAATCTTACCTTGATCAGTTTGATTCTGTGAAACGCTGTAGTGCTTCTTCTCATCTGTGTGACTCCATTCAGACTCGCACTGCCTATCGTGATTTTGTCTTACGATGCCAACTGGTAAATCACTTTCAGAGTTTTTATCATGGCATTCCATATCTATTAAGGATACCTGAGAGGATGCAGATTTCAATCGATTTATGGTGCAATTCACGCCACAATCCAAGGAATCTTTGTTCGCTGTATGATCATCCTCAATTTCATTGAGTGTTTTTGTATCAGATCCCAAATAGTTACTCTGGGTTTCCTTGCTGAAAGTTTTAGCTTTCCCGTTGTTACTTGCCGTGTACAACGTCGCATCCTTAGGACCAGCAACGTGAATAACAATTTTATCCATGGCACTAGCAGGAGCTCCTTTAACGGAACTTAAAGAAGTCGATCTTGCTGTTGAAAGAACAGGCTGGTTGAGCAATGCCTGTTTTCGCGCAGAAGGAACTGGTGAAGATGCCAGATTACGGAGGAACGAAACATCGGTTTGGGTGACTGCATCGGACATGGCTACCTGAACTTTAGCTTTTTCAGATTTTATACTTGGGGTTGACGTCAGCGGCATTTTTTGCTTTTCTAAAGTAGAAAATCCGGAATTTCTAGCTGGTTGCGAGTTTATCTTGTCCGAAGAATTATCCGCATGCGGTTCCCATGTGCGACTAGAATTTAAAGGAATTTGTGCGTCTGAAGATACAGTTTCTTCCAGTGTACCTTGTTTGCCCTCTTGAGATAGTCTTTCAGGAATATTATGAGCAGATTTCATATTTAACAGCTCAGGTGGGAGGCTATCAAAGGGCTCGTCGTCTGAATGCAGAATTCCAGCCCACTCTGCTTTGTCAGCTAAAGATGGCGAAAGATCGCATGAACAGGGTGAAGCTTTTAAAACATCTCCTGTGGAATCACTTTCACCCGTAGGCAACTTTAGTGGGAGAAACATTGGCGTTCGTTTTGATTGTCCTTGCTGTAAGAAAATTCATAAATCTTAATGCAGGTAATTTCTAAAATCAAGCACCTGACAAAATCAGTAGTGCATACACGGATGATTTACCTGGTTGGTTCTTTCGGTTGATTTTGCATTAATATGAGAAGATTCTGAAGTAAGGGTTTTAACCTCCATGTCACAGAGCGACTTTTGGCTAGAATTCACGAGGTTTTTTCCACCTTCATTATTGCTTCTGTCAGATTGATGAATGACTGGCTCAGTTTGAAATATTTCCTATTACAAAAAGTGTACCTTTCGAGTTACAAGCATTCATGAGAATGATTTGAAAATTTGCAAACAAAAAATGTTAAATTCTTTTAATGTACCATTGCATGCTGAATGAGAAGTTCGACAACTTTTGCTTGATGGCAGGTGTCTACCAAGGATGCTAAAGATGCTCCCCCTTCGATCGTTCTTAAAAGCGTCGGCCCAAATACGATACCCAAATTGCTAGGAGGCATATTGTTAACAGCAGATAGATCGGCCACCCTGAAAAAAACAGTAAACTTGCATCAGCAAAATTGCCACTGATAATTTCCATTATGAAAAAATTGCAATTTATGAGATTTGTCAAAATCTTCTATTTATCTGAATACCCCAAACAATAATACATTTTTTATATTAATCGTGGAATTTACCTTTTCAAATGATGTATTAGTCTAGAAAGAGTTGAAAAGTGAGCAGGCTTTAATTTGGAAACTACTTCTTTTAATTCTTGAATAGTAGCAGCTTCATTATCATCACCGGTCCTTGTCTGATAGTCCTATATGAACACATTCATTTCATTTATTCAAATTTAAAGCTACAATTTTTTGAAATGGTGCTTGTTGGAAGTTATAGTTGAACAATAGAAATTACCTTAGCAATGCGAATAAAATCCGGATAATGCGGGAACGTCAATAACGGCTCAGGAAGCTAAAAGCATACGAAATAATACATAATCAGTCGCCGGGATTTATTTAATGGTAATAAAGCGAATCAGCAGATATTAAATTTTAATCTCACCTGTCTGAGGTAGAGCTTAAGGACATTAGCAATGACGTTAGGATGAACATCAGACAAATCCACTAAATTAGCTCCATTTTCAAAGCTCTGACATAATTTTTCGATGCGCGATTTAACGCCAGATACCCTATAAATGCCCTTTATTTCACTTCCTCTACGGTCGATTTCAGCAACGCACTTTGATACCAAATGAGGAACCGAAACTTGAGACTCCTGGGCATGCGTTTGCAGATCCACTCCAAATGTAGTCATTTTCCTAGGCAACTTTTTATGGCCACATTGAATGGCAAGGGCTTCCAAGCATTTTTTATGACACGCCAAACCGCACTGCAAAATTAAAATCATGGTAAGCCCAAATTGAAAAAGAGCAAATATTATGATTAAATTTTGGTTAGCATGTAAGGGCTTGTGAATATAAACATACACGAGTGCATTCCACTCCCTGAAAGTAAACATAAGTGTCGCATTCCCGACACTTTGCCATTGCCTTGAGTTTACGTAAAGCATGTGTGCTTGCAGCCTTGGATATGCATGGCCTCCTATATCCATTCTCAACTATACAGAACGATAGAGCAGCAGATAAGCCACAATAGGTTATGGAAGGTAAAAATATTGCACTTCGCAAAAAAAAAAAAAAACTTACGATTTTCTGTCTCTATCATATCCAATTCATCTCCAGAGGAAGCATGACTTAAAATCCTCCTACCAGCCACTTGGGGGCTTGCCGTTGGAGAGGTATCCCTTGACTTGTTGCTCTGGCTGCTTCCGATACTGTCGGAATCACTGCCCATTACAGCTGTCACGGCAGGGTTCCATACTTTTGCAGACTGAGGCTTTGCTTTATCTAAATCGTTCAAAATTATTTTTTTAAGAAATGATTACCTATTATCTGAAAAATAGGTAATCCATGACCATGAGGCAATTTACAGAAGAAAAAAAATTACCCTTGTTTTCTGTGCGATTTGGGGATGATCCATCCTCTGACATTTCACAAGAATCAATCGATTTCCGATCCTTTTCAGTTGGCCTGAAAATTTTGAAGCGTGGTATTTAAAAATATATTCTCGAGTTCCTAACTAATTTATAACCTCTGTAACTTCTATTCAAATTCTCTTACCTGCCGTCAGTTGAATAGCATTCAAAAGAAAATGGATTAGGGTTGTGTTCAGCATGACTGGTATTCAACGTGTTTGAATAGCGCCTTACAAATTCCAGATACTGAGCACCAGGTTCGTATAAACGGCTGCTTTCGCAAAGAGTCTGAAACTGTAAACGTCCACATACAGTTAGAAAAATTAAGTTGATTTTAGAAATTTAGTCCAGCTGATTGTGTTGCATATTATACCATACCTTGACTGGGGCAGGTGCCGAAAATGTATGTTGCATCTGAAAATATGTAACTGTCACCGCCTTCATAGTAGTATCGCACTGAAGCACCAATTCTCGCACTTGACGGAGAACATCGGCCTGAAAATAACATAAGCGAGAAACGTTGTTTCTATTTGTTTTGAACGAAGAACCAAAATGCCGAGAAGTTTAAAATTTACCTTTGTATTTTCAAGACCTTGATGCCTAATGTTTGCAGTTTCAACACATTCTTTGTAATTTGATTCAGCTTCCAAGACCTAAGATTAATAATTATTCCAAAATTTAACAATAACGTAAAATACGTTTCCAATATTACAAAAAAAATGAATAAGAAGGATTTATTATAAAATTAACTCTACTAATATGCTTACTTTTTGTGCCGCATCTTCTTCCAGTTTCTTCTTCTTATCTATTTTATTCACGTCAATCCCTTCAGTATTTTCCGTTTTTATTAGCACGTCCTTGGCCTTTTCATAATCCTGATTTCTTTGAAAATACTGAACCTTCGCTTTTCGCAAATTAGAAATGGCCTCTTGCTGTTGAAGAAGCAACACACATAGTTTAAAAATCAATATCGCAATTACAACCTGTAAATCAAACTTCAAGAACAGGCATAGCCATGTTATTATTACCATTTTCTTAAATTCCCTGTGCCACATTTCCTTAATTTGTTTCCGTTGCTTTTCATGATCTACTCTCCGTGCCGTTAAAGGCTAAAATAGAAAATGGTCAAAGAATGTAAATTAGCTTTTTAATTCTTTGAGCGGAAAAAAAATCGACATTCCCTTTGCATCAGCACTTAAGACTAAGAAAAATAAACATTATAGATAAACCTCCACAAATTTGTATTCTTGCAAGGCTGTACACATTGCAAGGCCATCGTTGGCATTGCAAACATCTTGATCTAACGCTGTACAATAAATAGACTGAAGTGGAAGGCAGCTCTGCAATTTCATACAAGCACGAGACCGATTAAAACTTGAACCACATTTTTAAAACATGCACAGAGATGAAAGATAAAAGCGAATCTTACTTCATCTCTGAGCGCTTGCCTCGTGTTTTGGGCCAACTTCGAAAGGCTGCGAGAATATTCGGCTTCTAAAATAAATTGATAAATGAGAAAATCGCAGCATGTTAGCTTTTGTGTCTACAAAAAATTCAAATTAGCACATGAAGTTGTTTATCAAATTACCTATGTTGGCTCTTTTGTCAATGTATGTGATGATATCTTTGGCATATTTTGACCAGACTTTGGCTCGATATAAAGCAATATTAACTCCATTGTCAATCTTCATGAGAATTACATCGATTTCTTCAGGCGATAACGCATCTTTGGTAGTAAATAGAGTGGGGAAAAATACTTAGGGTTAAAATATTAAACCAGTTAGAAATGTAAGTTTTCAAATACACAAGAGTAGTTTACAGTACCTGGCTCTCTGCTTTCTTTAGGTAAAGATACAAACGAGTCCGCATCGCCATGGGGCTGTATTAAATTTTCACATGACTATAATTACAAAATCAGAGAATGTTTTGAAGTTAGTAAACTTACTCTATTTCAACTCAATACACAGATGAGCGTACATGCTAATTATTAGAGCATCGTCCCAAATAAATAAAGTTCCATTACTCTTTGCTTAATTAAGCTGACGCGAAATGTTATAAATTTCTGTGTACAACGCGTGCTGTTTGAATTTTTTCTAAATACGAGAAAAATAAATTAATGAACCAAATAATATGTAAATATAATTCGTGGTTAGTAAATTGCCCGAAGTGGTTACCCCGTCATGTTTACTTGTACCATTTTTTGCATTATAATAATTGTATCCATCAATTATACCAATTATTATGCAAACAACTCCTTAAACAGGTGAAGATTTCGCTTAGTATGAACATCAAGTTATTAGCTAGTCTTACTTAATGAGTTATTTGGTGATTTGAGTTGTTTAACGTGATTCCAATTATTTTCAAAAGTTTCATCTGAATGAGTTAGCTTTCCGTTTTATAAATTCAGGGTTTAGAGTAAGAGTTCAATATTCCCCAGGGAAAGAGGTTGCCAATAACCTGACTTTTTTTCGTGTAGGCGCAGACGTTAAGGAATTCTGAGAATATTACTTCTGCATTTCACTTTTTAAGAAAAATAAAGTTGACGTTAAGCAATATTTTGCATCCAAAGCGGAAATTACAAAATTAAGATGATGTAAAGAACATACAAACTTATTTATCGCACTCTTCATCACATACATGCCTTATGGCAATTCCTAAAACCTTTTAAAATTAATGTACTAGAGAAGTCGTAATTTTAGCGTATAAACATGGTTTTTATATATTTTTTAAATTACTCCCATATTTACATGTAGTGCTGCAAGCTGTAGTACTTAAAATTACGAGCCTGTGTCAACATCAACAACCAAAGTTGAACGCAGCAATTCCTGTTTTGCCAACCCACATGAATAACTTTATGAAAGAGGGTTTTTTTTTCAAGTAATTTTAGTTACTGATTCCATAAGTTCATTGAAACAGTAAGTAAGGTCGCAGATGTCTCATGGAAGTCAGTTACTTTACTACTTTCTAGGTTATTTGCAAAACTTTCACCTAGCCTCTTTTCCTGCTTGTTTTGGCAATAAAACAAGTATTCAGAAACCTATAAATATGAAAGCGCAAAATGAATTTTGAAGGTGGTAGTTGTATTTGATCAAGATTTTTATTCAGAAGAGGTGCCAAGGCCATGGATTATATTTTTTTACCACATTTTGTCTACATCTTGCTAAATAGCAAATTTACTAACTAATTAATCAACAGTGAATTTAATCATTAATTTTGGTTTTTTTTTTCGTGTGGTATTTTCACCTTTACTTGAAGGTAGACATAACATTATTCAGACTTTCTAAGAAATCTGTTGAATTGTTTTCATAGAAACAAATTTGATTCCAGTCACCCTGTTTGTTGCCATATCCTTGCGCAACACTTTCTTCCTGATCGAATTTCCTGTGTTGTTTATATTTAAATTTTGCTCAACAATGTGTCAAAGTTGCACATGACGCTTGTTTTGTATAAGATGAACAAAAAAATGTCCAAATAAATGGGTCCAAGCACATCTATCACACTTACATATAGTGCACAAATACTTTTAAGAATACTGTATAGTGTACACTAAGAGTATACTATCTCAATTCTTGTATACTCATAGTACAATTTCAATTTGTAAATTATGATAATGCAATCTGAAACTTTTCTTTTCATTCCATACCCACACTTTTTCAAAGCATGCAACTAGAAATCCATGCAGTAAATACAAGGATCATATTTGGAAAATACAGTATATATTGTAAATTCTACGAACCCTTATTCTTGTTGCTGGATGTAATGCGGATGACGTGTCTATATCCCCCATCAAATATTCAGATACCCTGAAAAAAATAAAACCAAATTGAGATGTAAACCTTTATTGGGCAACGTTATTAAGCAATTTTAAGTTTTATGTACGAGGCTCAAAAGAGGAACCGCACAACGACCTGAAAAATCAGATGACCAACAGAAACACTGAAATCACCCCCACACGTAACCCCTTTGGTGACCAGCCCACCGCTAAACATTATTAAAGAAAACCTTGTACTAAATGCCTTTCACAGAAAACAACAAATTCGTTTATTTCAAGGATATCACAAATTTGTTTTAAAAAAATCCCTCCACAAAGCTGGTCCCTATAGAACATTTTAATCTGATATCTGGCGACATCCACATCAGAAAAATAATATTATCAACAAATTTAGACTTTGCAGCCTATACCACCCAAAAACCTTCAAAGGAATGTGGGCTTTTTTTACTAGAAGGAGAGGTTTTAGTGGAAATTAAGCTAGCATGTTTTGCTGGGCTAGTATTTTCAGTCATGATACACTTTAATTAAAGTAGTGATTTATTACACGGAAAAATTCATTACAGTATCATAATTAATTACAGAGAATTCGCCTTCCTACGACATCCAATGAAATATTTGGGCAAAGGCACAAATGGTAGGTTTCAAACTGTGAAGGTGACTATCAGCAATCAGTCAACTTGTTATAATGCTATGGCAGGCAAAAATTTCAATTAAAATATTTGTTTATAAATATTTGGCATGCTGAATTCTAGAGGTCGTCATTTATGAATTGTTTTTAAAACAATTTAATCGTAGTGTTTTAATAAAGCAATTTGTAGCAAATTGAAGATCCATTAAATGCTTGGTAAAATGCCAAAAATATAATCGCAAATTTGGCTAATTAACAAAAGTGTCATTGCAAGTTTTTTAATACTAGAATGTACAGTTCAAATTAGACTAAAAGTTTCTGAATTGCGATACGAAAGCAATTTTCTTCTAATCATTCCTTTAACGCTATTGATGCTGCATTACAAACAAAATGTTTCAAAGTTTCAAGTTGACTAACAACACCTGAAACAACCAAGTAAGATATTAACAGCTAATTGACAAATGACTTCGATCATCATTGTGTATCAACATAATTGTCACTGAACTGTAAACAAGTTAAATGTAGGCTAACTTTATAGTGCAATCACTATAGTTGACTGTTTTGTGTATTTTTCTGCCATTCAGGTTACTATGTCTAAAAACTAATTGCAGCCATAATCATTTCGAGTAGAAATGAAATATGACGCCAAAAACATAGCTACACAACTGTAAAGTATCTCTGAAAACTTATATTTGTCCTAAATATACTGTAGTAAAGACAACATGTTGCCAACGGCGATAATAACTAAAACCTGTTAAACAAACCTAATGTTCCTATTTTCCTGACTTGCTTTGTTTTAAATAATTATTTAATTTTACAATCTTAATCACACATATGAGAAAATGTCCTTGTACCACGTACTTAATTCCAAACATGTATTTTTTTATCATTTCCTGTACTTATAATACAGTACACCAAAAAGCGAATTCAAGGCTGATCACCGATAATAGGGTTTACTACCTTGCCTTAAAAACAGGAAGAGGGACTTTCAAGTGTAGGACTGTTTGGTCATAAATTTATCAAATGCATAATTGGGTAGGGAAAAATACGTGTATACCAATAATCAGGTCTTTAATTCCCACTCGTGGTTTTGATAACATTTTTTTCCTTCTTCAAGTTAACGACACTTAGTCAAAATGAAAGGGAAGTTGACAGCATAAGGAAAAAATGTCTGTTATGTTGATTAAATGTCAACTTTAGCACTTGGATATGAATACAAGTAATCAGACAATGGGGAACAGGACATAACAGCGAATATAATTTAAGTGTTTGACCCATTTTTTTGGGAAGTGGTGGGCGGTAAAGCACAATTATCATCGCCAAGAACTGGGATGGGATATACAAGAAGCTTTATTAAAGTTTTTTTTTAATATGTTATCAACAATATACAATAAGATGGTTGCGAAAATTGAAAACTTCACTCTATGAATGTTAGTGGGAATTTAGGGCAACTACAAACAGAAATATTTTAACAGCGAAAGTCAAAGCATGATACCTAAAATAACTTAATTACATTTTCTTATACATATACACTCAGTATATTAGCATCTGTAGGTAAAATTTAAGGTGATATTTGTGTAAACATGAGTATATGAACAAGAATGTACAAGTTCAATTTTAATCTTCCGCGACATTAAATTATTTCTGGCATCTGCCCAGAGTTTGCACTGTAGCTAATTGTAATAAATTCATCACACACTGCAAACTTTGCCATATTGAAATAACACGTGTATAATGTTTACTTTAGAAATAAACATCGAAAAGCTGACGCCATCACCTTATGAAATATTAATGACTTGGATATATAAATCTGGACAGGTTGACTACGTACTGTTATTAATTTCAGTAACATAGCCCATTTAAAAAATTAGATAAATGCATTGATATTCCTTATATCAGCATGAATATTAAAGCAAAATGGTTTGTTTTGAAATCTGTCTGCAGACGAAGATAAAATACACAATTTTGTAAGTTGTTTTTTAAATGTAGATAACAGACTAGATACAGATAAGGACAAATCTTGTCATATTAAGTCCCACGTCCAAGTCCTTATTCAATAGAATGGTGTTTGCAGTTTAAACGGCCTGTAGCTATTTGTGAAATGGGTCAAAAGGTGGCGTTGAGAATGACTACTGTAATATTGACTTCTAGACAGATCAATTCCACCAAATAAGTGAATTGAAAGGTCAAATAGTCTGCTACTAGTAACAAGTGCCTGGGTCCAGAGCAATACAACAAATTTACCAACCGCCTGTTGATTTCTGAAACCGAAATGATTTGACCAGAGCAAGAAGCACAAGTGTTTGGGGTACAGGAAACATTTGAAAGACATAAAAATAAAGATGGAACTAAGCGATTTTGCCAGTAGGGTTTCCAGTCACACGATCCGTTTTGGAAAGCAGGCTAGCAGAGGGTACGACGCAACAAGTCAAACCAAGACGTGTGGCCCAAATTACCAAAAAACCATGTTCGTTAAAGAATCTCCACTTTGAACCAGTAATAAAAAAAAAGTGCTGAAACAAAGTAAAAGTGTTATCTTTCTTTTGATTAAATTAAGAAATCACCTCAAATTTTTAAAGGACAGATGAGTGAACATGCTGGGGAATTTGGTACTGTCTTACAGATGGACAATGTTGATGACCTTAATTCTGTTATGTCAAGGGATTGTTGTTGTCCTTCTCAAAAACCTTTAACTGCATTTAATGCAGTTTCTTAAATTTTTGAAACAATATGTTGTACCCCACTGTACGAAATATACATGTGCGTTATTTTTGTATGCAAAATAACAAATG
>JAQGAE010000654.1:0-31918 GCA_034696685.1 Julus scandinavius | reverse complement strand
AGGGGGGAGTGAGCAGGTGCGAGGGCAGGCCATAAATTAAAAGGTCGCCCATAAAGAGCAGGGACACGTTTGGCATGCTGGTGTCTCACAGGGTACAACAAAAGTCACATGCACTTCAATTATGTATTATGCAGTGAGTATAAGGATTGAAATAAAGTAGTTGAGTCTAATTATCTTAAATTTCTAGACTTAATAACTGCAGTATTTTCTCATGAAATAGTAGAATGATTTTTGTTCAAACATACAAATATACATTGGAAATTGATTTATATAATTCTTTCGACTGTCATCATATTTATGTAAATTAAATTTCTCAATTTATTTAATTTAGAACATAAATACATATCAAAAGAATTCAAAATCAAACGCACCAATTGTTTGGGTTTTTTCATATTTTTTTGTGTATATTTGTAACGGATTTTAACTGATTGAAAACTGATCTATAGTTCTAAGAATTTATGCAAATGCGCATGAGCTCTTAACCAACCCACATGATGCCACGAATATATATTTTAAATATATATGCATGCGTATGCACACATAGATATTTCTAACAATCTTATATATATAGAATTTATGCGAATCAGTTTTCAACTATTATGCATAAGTCATTCCGTGACTTGGGCTACCAATACTCCCAATAATTGGTTAAATAAGGGGTCCGTAAGGGGTCATTCAATAAGGACGTCCCCGAAATTCCTTCTAAATTTGACACACCCCAACCCCCTATCCACATGGCGTCTATTTTAGACCAGACCCCTTCCCCCCTCATGGACGTCCTTAATATTTGTGAAAAGTAGGGTGTCCAGAAAACGCATTGGAACATACAAAGGTCTATCCTATCCAAGCACCCGCCTTGCTACCAATTCCACGACATTTCCCCAGATTTTTCGAAACCGAAATTTCCTGACCATACAAAGCTAGTCGTAATTCACGACTTCCCCCGAGGTTTTATAAATTCAAGCACACATTTGGGACTGGGGACACATTTCTTCTCGTGACCGTTTCCCCTTTTAGTTTTAACTAAATTAAACAAAAAATTCAAAAAAATTACAAAATTCCATCATTAGTGGACATCCATATTGACTTTCCCTCTGCCTGCAGACTCCCCCTCCTACCCCCTCTTGAAAGACGTTATTTTTGAATGGCCCCTAAGCGGACTTTATGCGGGTTCACTGTTAAAAATTTCACGAAAAAGCCAATATTTTCCCCATATATAGCTAGATTGGAAGGGGTATTACTGACATTAAGTGGACGCCCTTTAAATTGTTTTCGTATGCGTATAATTCTCTGTTTTTCATCATTCTGGTGCACCCCCTGCGTGCCCCAGAACCCCTGCTTTTGTGCGCAATTTCCCCACTCGCTTATTATAACGTAGGCCCGGCATCTGCATGGCGGGTGTAGAAGTTAAGCCTGGCTCAGGTTTTATTTTCTATACGCTTTAATGGTTTCCAACTCTGATCCTAATTACGGGTTCAGCTTCGTCGTTAATTTTGTTGTATATTTCACACTCAGTTGGTTAAATTCGTGGCTGCCAGAAGAACCTTTAAAGTTCTCCCCGCCGCTTAAAAGAGGCCCCCCTGCCTAGGTTCGAGTATTGGATTTAAATTAAGCACGCCGTGCTGAATAAACGTATAACCGTATACGTATATACAGTAGAAAGTACATGTACTGTATATTGCACAGTGCGAGTCTCCCCGTTCTGCGTTTATGTCGTATATATCCAATGTAGACCTAAGGCGCTTTTCTGCTGTCTTTCCGTGCACAAATAACTGTTATGCATCTCGTTCTAACTGCTGCCTTTGACACAACTGTTTTCCTAATCCACAGAGTCCTTTTTTAATTGGGAATGCACAACAATAGGCATGACATTAATTTTCATAATTTTGCATTTTTGTGTGTGTTGCATGGTTGTGCGTCATAGCAACCCTTTTTGGAAATTGAAATGTGTTTATTGAATTAGCAAGAATTTCAGACTTAAAATGCTATAATTATTTCAGAGATTTCTCGAAATTTTTTTTACTGAAACAGACCGCTGATTTTATATATTGTGGATACAAAATATGAAGAATAAATATGGTAATTGTCTTTTACCGAAAGTAATACTCTATTACCGAGTATAGTTCGAAAATAATCTGTTTCAATATTTAGGAGTAACCTAAAATTGAATAATTTCTTAATCCACAGAGTTCTTTTTTAATTGGGAATGCACAACAATAGGCTTGACATTAATTTTCATAATTTTGCATTTTTGTGTGTGTTGCATGGTTGTGCGTCATAGCAACCCGTTTTGGAAATCGAAATGTGTTTATTGAATTAGCAAGAATTTCAGACTTAAAATGCTATAATTATTTCAGAGATTTCTCGAAATTTTTTTTACTGAAACAGACCGCTGATTTTATATATTGTGGATACAAAATATGAAGAATAAATATGGTAATTGTCTATTTGATGCTAAATAGTTCGAAAATAATCTGTTTCAATATTTAGGAGTAACCTAAAATTGAATAATTATCTTTAAATAAAACGATTCTCGATCACATTTACATTTAAATCAAGAATTTGAAGTTGTTATTTTTTCCATTGCTAAATTACATATATAGAACAACTTATTTAGTTTATCGATTCATTTTGTTTATGAGTTATTCGCACTTATGAATTTATTAAGTTAAGTGGATATACACACTCTCATGAAATAGTGAATAATTTGCGTGACACAACAGGGTATTCATGTAGCTTTCGTGTTGAATTTTTAGTTTATGCTTGATTCTCCTGTTTGAATCGGGAAATTTCCGTTAATTGGAAAAATCCTTTATAAAGTACAAAACAAACTTTTTTCCAAAGTCTCTAGAAATTTTTCAGACTTTTTTGGAAAAATATTGTCTATAGCTCTAATTGGTCGTAAATGGAAGGTCCTTTTAATTGTATACAGAAGTACCTTGAAATATGCTTGAATTCTTCCTACAAATTTACTGAACTCCCTGTTACACAGTACATATTAAGCCAGAAACTTTAAATTAATTTTATAAATATTACTTACTTTCTGTCGTTTTAAGCCTCATGTCAGGTTTATGAATATTAATAGCAGATATGTTTATGGTGCAAACTCTCCTGAAATCAAAAATTATCGGATGCTTGTTGGTCAAAATCTTATACCATAAATCATGATTAAGCGCATATAAGAGGCTTTGTTATCTCTCGTGACAGTGTCATATATAGTAACCACCTGCCACGCAAACGCATTTGCGGATGAATATCAAATTTCCGTTGTGAATTTAGATTATCTTCTGTACTTACATATAGATTTCACCCAAGTTAACCATACAATTTTTGAAGGATAATATCTAACATGCAATCATTACAAGTTTGCATAATGTAACAGACCGTTTAACTAATTTAGGATAGTATACAAACAAACGTTTTGACATGTTATCAAGTATTGGCACATTTACCTTGTCTATACACTACACACCATAGCAATGCTTCGAACAAATTTAAGGACTCATGGTGCTTGCGCACAGAATGTTCTTTAAGTTAATTCTCGTTAATTAATGCGGTTGCAGATATTAACCCATGCATGCGTAGAGGTAATCAGATTAATTAGACGCTTGCTTCGTGAAAACCCACGTATTAGAAGCGTATAAGCTTTCTGAAGAGAGTGCAAAAAGCCTTTGTTGAATGGATCTGCATGTTTTGTTATAGAATCTTCTGCAATATGAGTGACGCATTTAATCCTTGCAGTCTAGCTCAGTGTCCAGAAATGTATTTTCCACGTTAATGTAAAATTATTTCGTGTGAAATTTTATTTATATTCAAAGATGGTATTGCAAGCATGGTGCAGAGTTTTATAAGTACACTTAAGTGCAAAAAATTCGACTCACCTGCATGAATCGAGTAAAAATGTGTTTTTCTCAGCAACCAAACGTCCGATTTAAAATCGGAAAAATGTGTTTTGTAGACAATTTATTCCTGTTTATAATTCGACTAGTGTGAAAAAGATTTCTGCTTAATTTCTCAGGAGAATAGCCCGCAACTCGTGCGACTACTTCCGGTGGAGTGGTCATTTTATAGAGAAATCATTAATTGACACTATGTCTCGATATGTGATCAATAAACTCTGATAATCAAATTGCATTCAGAAACACTTACAGCCAAAGGGGTACAACAATGCATATGGCATAAATAATGAAAATGTTGAACTTGTTGAATGTTGAACTTAAAGTTCAACATTTTTCGCCTTAACGATGCATCAGGAATTTTATGACAATTATGCGAATTATAAAGAGGAATAAATTGTCTACAAAACACATTTTCCCGATTTTAAATCGGACATTTGGTTTCTGAGAAAAACACATTTTTACTTGATTCATGCAGGTGAGTCGATTTTTTTGCACTTAAGTGTATTACATAGAATAGTTGTGTAACCATCACCATTCCAACCTGAGGGGGTTTACAAATTAAAAATTACAGTCACATACAGCCCCATTTATGGGACAAAATAATGCAAACAATTGAAACAATTGAGTGTGTCTTTAATACATCCTTATGGGGTATATGTTCCTCACTCCAGTTCCAATAAGGATCAATGCCTATTTTGAAAGCAACAGGTGCTACAGCGCCAGAGTAAAAAATTCATCTATCTACATCTCAACAGCCTCTATATCTTGGGCAGTTTCTCCCGTTGCATATGCATGTTGCTGCATGGCCATCTTAAGATCAACTCCATCCCGTGCGGCACCGACGGTCACGTGACTCGTTTTTCCCGCCAATTTACCCCCATCACATCGCCGCGGCACATTACCTCCTTCCGCATCACGCTTCCGTGACTAAGGGCCCGAACGCCCCCGTGCGGAGGAGCATGGAACGAACGAGGGGGGTTAAAAAAAAGAAGCCGAAATTGAACGTCTTGTTATAGGGCGTGAAAGGAGCGCGTAAAAAGCCCTTCTTCACGGTTATCGTTAATCAATCGGCCGAAAAGGAGTGGCGCCACCAACGCCACCTGGGCATCCTCCTGCTGCTCCGGTCCGCTTCTCAGCCCGTCGAGCCATGAGCCATTGACTCGCCTCCTACTTTTCGCATGATGGCTGCTCATTTCGCTCGAATAAAATCTTTATTTATTTGTGTATAAATAACTGTCGGTGTGTATTGACCCAATTGTGGAGTTGAGCGCACCAGTGCCACCCCCAAAGGTCTAACGCCTCGCTAAGGTCCCACGGATTCAGATGCATCAACCCCCGCCTCCTCATTTTCTCCACCTCATTGAACCCGGGGTTCACTCATGTTCAAAGCTGAAATTTCGGTTTGGTGCATGCGTCTGAGGCATGCATTGTGCATTTGCTTGCTTGGGCGGTCGCCGAAAAGTTTTCTGTTTGATTAAGCAGCTAAATTCGCTGTGCTCAGTGCACTCTGCTGGATGGCAGGCATTATAAGATGGTGAGCGGTTGCAGGCAACTGTCATAAGTCGGGAGAATGCGACGAGAGCCGGGCTTCCGACGGGCCAGGAGCGTCGCAAACGTGGCCAAATTCCATCAGGGGGGGCCGTAAGGAAATCTTGGCCCTTACCGGGATTGTTACGGCAGGATTGTATGCCATTGGTAAGCAACATTGCCTGTTTCTTTTAAAATCCGTTCTGGTGTCCTTGTGGCGGGCGAAGCGCCGTTGCCGAATGGCGCCACTTTCGGCGCTTCCACTTCCGGTGTCGATGCAATGCGCCTGAAAATGTCGGTGACTAGCCGCTTGGAATGGCGAGTATATACGTATGAGAGATCAGGCCGCCGCTAGGGCCCTTGCAACAGGAATGTTGGATTTCGGAACACGTGCGACGAGTGACGTCACTCGCCGAGAGTGAAAACACCTTACTGCCGAGGATGCATATCGATGCTTTGGATTCCTACTGAGAGACTTTGGGGTTGTTTAAAAGTTGACATTGGACATGCTGAAATGTGTAATTATTTCCTGAAATACGCAACAAATGACTGAATCGCCAAACATTTTGATGAAGATTTCAGACTTTTCAGTCTTTGATCTGGACTGCCCAACCAATTCTTAGCAGTGGTTATTGTGTATCATACAATCGATTGGGCATTGCATGCTTGATGCAATTCATGTTGTAATAAGTCAAGGGCCGTCTTCAGTTCAGAGATTTTCATAGTTTAAAACAGTTTTATACCGCTGTATTTTGTGAATGTAAATCAGGCGTGCATATATGTTCTCAAATATGCAAATCATGATGATGGACCAGACTGTTATGGACTATTTGGATGGTCCCATGCATTAGAACCAGAACTTAAGCCATCAGAATATTTACCAGTTATGTTAAAGGAGATATTGTTTGTTGCATTTTGTGTTTAGTCCAATTAAAGGCGTGCATATATGTTCCCAAATATGCAAATCATGATGATGGACCAGACTATGATGGACTATTTGGATGGTCCCATGCATTAGAACCAGAACTTAAGCCATCAGAATATTTACCAGTTATGTTAAAGGAGATATTGTTTGTTGCATTTTGTTGGAGCCGTTTAGTTGGAGCTGACACATTTTTCACAGTATTGTTTGTTCTTTCTTAAAATTCAGAATCTTGCTTATAGGCTATTGTATTCTATAAACGGTATGAGGTGTTTAACTCAATGGACCTTATGCAAATTTCATCACTGATTATACCTAATAAATCTTAAGAAGGCCCGCCTCGCATCACCCAGTCTCGAAAATATGGTTCAGATATTTTTCTCAAAATTTATAAAATGAATTAAAAGCCATATGACCTACATAAGGTCCGTTTTAACAGTGCAAATATTTGACACAATGCGATGCATGCATGCAGAATTTGCGTTCCTTGTGCATTATTGCAATACTGCATGTTTTACTCAGTAAGTTATATTTAATTATACATTTATACTTTTTTAGCATTTAAAAAAATGTCTCGTTTCTAAATGAGTAATAACTTTAGGGTTATAAAGTTCAATGTAGCTGCTTGTACTGTTAAACTGTACGATGAATTGCAGTGGACCTTATTCAGAGTTAGGTCATGTGGTTTTTAATTCATTTTATAAATAAGGAGAAAAAAATGTCTTAACAAGAGGAAATTTATGCAGTACGGTATTTATTACTTTATATACAAACCATGTCACTGTTAAAGTTGCACTTACAAATTGACATTACAGTGACTCAGTTTTTGAAAAATTGTATTTAACAATTAATTAATTAGATTCCTGAACATTATGAAAATACATTAATATTGTTATAAATTAAACTTTAAAACATTTTAACAGTTATTTAAAAATGTACGGTAAAATACGTTGTACTTTGTGTGTAATTGAATTAAGCACAATGCAGAAGAAATGCGTTAAATTTATTCAGATTTATTTTTCAAATATCTTTCAAACCAGCAAAATCTCAAAACTTATGAGTCACCCGATTCGATGGCAAGCAAGCGCCCTGACAACCAGCTGCTATATAAGAGGACATAAACATAAAATTTTGATTGAAAATTTCAGAAATGAGTTATATAAGTTGAGTGCTAGGCGAATATAAGGGATTTTTATTTCTTGGCAGACCTTGGGTGAGGTAATGGCGCTTTTATTAATATACGAGGAAAAAAAATCCAGTGAAGCAGCTGTTGCCATGCTAGGCCCGATGTAAGCTCTGCCTGATGTTGCACCTCGGTTCAAATTAAGTGCTTCACTGCCCACAGCATTGATACAAAGGCGTATCAAAAATGGCGAAATTACGTCTCTGGATTATTTTGTTATTTTATTTCGAGCCCGTAGCAACACTTTCTGGTATCTTGAAACACGCGGTCTTCTCAGTCAATTTAAGCGTATATGGCCCTAAAATATAGGCCTACTTGCATGCTGGATTATTACGCAATATAGTCCATGCATTCGCCACATGCATGTATAGGGTATTTTTGGTTAGTCTAATTTTACATTTAAACAATAGCATACATGGTATTATTGCATGTAAACAAGTTATTTGAATTCGTAAACATGTTCGTTGCAAAACATGTATGCCGTGTAAACCCTTTGCAGGAAAATTTCCCTGACGTTGGTAATTAGCCCTCGTGTGCCAACTCTAAAAATGAACAAATATGCATATTTTTACCTACCTAGATTTTTGTATTCATTGTAATTTGAAAATTTGTTATTAATAATCAAATAATAGTGAATTTCTATATGCAGGCATCCTGCTGTTTGGATTGTGAAGGGCACACTTATTTGAACATGAAACTGTTTTGTTGGGTAATTCGTTTCCCCCCGTTGTCCCCTTCGTCAAATACCTCGATCAATATGGGATTAATTGGGGATTATTTTGAGGCAATAGTTTATTCGTGTCCGGGGATAATTTCGAAATAATTGCCTTAGGAAGATAATATCCCAAATTGTTGAGACCTCTCATCATTTTCTAAATTGCATTAATACGCTCAAATTTCAGTTAAGCTGTCTCGTCTCATGTTGCCATATTAACAATAAATTGCCAACTTGTGTATAAATATTTCGTGAAATTGGCATGACCTCCTAATTTTCATGCATGTTTGCATTTAGCCTGTTTATCATCCAACCATACAAAAATGATACAGTTGGTATAAAATCGATAGGTAAAATCTAAGGTAAAGGTAATAAAGTAAAAAATACGTTAAGAACACATACTAAGGGCAAAATTGTTATTTTTTCTTTATTGAAAACTCAATCAATTATAACAATAATTTCAATTGCAACGATTTTCACATGTAGACTATATGAATATTATTTATTGGATAACTATCTTTGCTTATTCCTGCCGATGATGGATTACTACAACATAGTACAACTAGTGTGTTTGAGAATTTGTCTCTAAATTTAATATAATTCATAGGAAATTCATTAAGTGTGTCTGCTCCTTATAAAGTGGCAATCATTGCGTTCACAAGAGCATTGACAGGAAGCTCCCATTCTGAAGTATTTGGCCCACAAATACAGTACCTTAGTTTAATACCAGTATGGAGCCATTCAAAAAGGACGTCCTCAAGAGGGGGTGGGGGATCTGCTGGCATGTGGACACTATGTGGGCAGGGAGGAGGGGAAGTCCACTAATGATGGTATTTTTCAGTTTTTGGATTTTCTGTTTAATTAAGTTTTAAAGGTCAGTGAAAGAGGAAACGAACACCAGAAATGTGTACAAAGTCCCAAATGTACTTGAATTTTAAAAGCCTTGGGAAAGTCAGGAGTTATGCCGAAATATGTGTTAAACACCACTTTTATGCTGAAATTTCCCTTCGAAATTAGGAAATTTCCGTTAATCAGAAAAATCTGGAAAAATATCGGGGAATTGGAAATTACGAGATGGGTGCTAGGACGTTTATTTATTTGATGGGCCTTTGCATGTTAGAAAAAAAATTCTGGACATCCTACTTTTCAAAAAAATGAAGTACGTCTATGAGGAAGAAAGTCTGGGCTAAAATGGACGCGATTTGGGAGGAGGGGGGAGTCGGGGCTAAAATGAACACCACGTGGACAGGATGTGGGGGTGGGGTAACTCTTAAAATATTGTGTGATTTTTGTAGATATTTTAAATATTTGATGAAGTCTTTGGGTACAGTAAGTGGGTGCTTACACATATATATCATCACCTTATTAACAAACATTGGCAAGATGATAGAATTTAAATGTATCAAAAATTGCCTGTGGACACTTTAAAATATGCTTCAAACGAAAAAAAAAAAATGTAGCTTTGTAGAGTTGAAGCAAAGTTTCCAAGATTTGAAAAACTGAGTATATAAATGTCCAATTGAATTTTTATCTTTGTATTGATCTGTGATACAAGCAACGTGACTGTTGAATTCTGAACACGATCACGTGTTTGTCTCATGCCGAAATTTGATGCCAATTAAAGGTTTCAATGAATTATTTCCATTTCCGAACTCGGTCCTGACCTTCAAAAAAAAAAATATCGGTCCTAAGTCATTAAATTGGAGATTGAATAGCACAGTGATTTGTGGAGTTTCAATTACACATGTCGGTCACACGTTTGGTATCCGGGTCCAATTCGGTTCGTACACCCTGATTTACCCTTAAATATCGGGGCTCGAAAATGAATGCAAAACATAGGTTTCCATCGCGTGCAATTATGAACGCATTGCAAAAGGTCCATTTGTCTTCATAAGAGAAAAAAAAAAGCCCCCTATCGGCACTCTCATCGTAAATATGGTAATTGATCGCTAATATATATTGTTACAGTGTTGTCGCGTTACAATTGCTGCTTATTGTTCTCCAGGCGCCTTTTGCTACCAAATGAGATGATCAATGGCCTCCTTTGTACGGCCTACGTGTTGAAAACCCCTCAAGAGGACCCGCACTGGATTTGAACAAATAGAGGGGATGGTGGAGGACCTCCATCTGGAGATGTCCCTATACCACTAATAAAGTTAGCAAATTCGTTCCCGGACGTCCCATATATAAATTTGATCGTTTTATTTTTGCATAATTGTAACGTACGAAAATTCGAGGGGTCACGATGGGGATATCATTACTCGGCAAATTAATGATCTAATTTACAGATGACACTGCCTCGAAGTATACGTTTTGAATAGGGGGTCGCGAAGATCAGACCGCGACAATACTATAGGGAACTCTGGGACCACCCAATATTTTTATCCAAAATCCAGATGCCGGTTTTCACACTGAGCTGTAAGAAAAAAAAATTGAAATCTGTTATATACAAATTAATGTGTATTTTATTTCATTCCATAATCACTTTATTATCCCACATGGAAAAGAAATGCATATAGATTGAGACACTAAAATGCATTTCAAAATGTATTTTGAATGTATTTTTAAATACATTTGTAAATGCGTTTTTAGAAATACATTTCTAAAAATGCATTTCCAAATGTATTTCAAAACGCATTTTTAAATGCATTGCAAATCATTGTAAATGCATTTCTGTTCCATGTGGGATACTATATTAAGCAGCCAAGAGGCTAAAGTTGAGATCGATCTTAAGCGCGTGATTTCACCCAATACTTCACTTGTATTTTGTCATTGTGTATGTATGAAATATCAACGTTTTAATTTTGAGTTTTGCAACCGGCTTGCATACTGTCACTCAAAATTCTGGATGCATGCTTGAATTTCTTTAACGTCGGAATAGTCTGGAATTGTGCTTGAAATTCGTGTTAGACACCATGCAGATTATGCAGAAACTTCCTGTACGCGAAAATTTCTGTTAGTTACAAAAATTTGGTATTACCAATTGTCACGAAAAATATTTAGACTTCGGAAAACTATTGTGGAAATTTGTCGTGGGTGAGGTCCTTGAAAATTTAATGGTTGAGCCTTGAGAACCTTGAAATATGCTTGAATTTTTTTTTCTCAGTAACTTTACTTTACTTTACACTCTGAAATGTATACACACATTTAACGTTTATAAAACGATATTTTTAGCATTTGAAATATAGTGAAATTTCATTATTCAGTGAAATTTTTATTAAATGTATATATGTATACTGTCACATACTTATATACTAATATTCCCACCATACTTATTGGGTTGCCATGAATGAATTGTTATGAAGCAATTGAATTGATAAACTTCTCTTAATACCAAAATAATATTACACTAACTTATTAACACGCACACGTTTGTGACGTTTATCTGCTCCTAAGCATCGTTTTATAAACATTAAAACTTCCAACAAATTCCCATAGATGAATGTCCCGAAAACTCCATGCAGTTACATCTGTAGTTGTTGTATGTAATGTAGCGAACGTTTTTTGTGCCAATGGTGTATGGTGTCCATTATGAGGTTTTAGAAAACTCTTTCAATATTTTTTTTTCTCGTTACCGAAAAAAAAGCCCAAACATTTGATTGCATGATCATCATCATTTTCTGTTCGTGATAAGGCCGATGTCCCCCTCCACAGCACTGCATTTGATGACGCATATCTCTGTACTTTTTAAAAGAATGATGTGAAAAATGAGGGAAGAAAAGCGAGAGATAGGAGACCGAATATTCATGCATGTGTGCGTGATTGGGAAATATGTATTAGTCCGAGGGTTCACGTTAGGATGATGGTGGGGGTTAGGGGTAATCGATGATCCCCATATCAGAAAGGGATTCCGCCTGATTAAGCCAGTGCCGGCATATGTGGACACTGAGGTATATATACGGTTCTCTTGTCCAACATGGCGCAGAACTACACGTATCAACTTTAATTATTTCCATGGAAAAGTTTGTATACTGTGCATTATCCACGATGAATAATGTACGAACCAATGGCAAACATGGCGGTGCCTTTTGGTGTGCCTGACTGGAGCGCCGTTAGATAAACAACGGCAGAGCGTCCTGATTCACTTCCCTCGTCGTGTAGCCAAATTTTGATAGTGACCAAGTGAAGTGTGAAAATACACAGGGAAAGGCCCCCCGCAATCAAGTTATTAAAATTATATGTAGAGTTGCATTTGCGAAGTAAATTTACCAGTACAATAGAATCCCCATGGGCTGGCCATAAGCCTAACTTGGGTTCAGGACCAGGTTCTTGACGCACTTTATACGATTGGACTGAATACATGAATATGATTGCATGAACTTCATTTGTGCTTAAAGGTGGAGCTGAAAGCATCTATTGGTTTCACTGAAAATTAAAGTATTGGTAGTCTATAGCACATTTACATATCAAAATTGAGGAATTATAATTTTTTGAAATCAACACCAGAAATGCAGAATCAATAAAGATTACAACAGAAGGCTTTGATAAAATATGTGATACAATTTTTTTTAAAACTGAAGAGTATTTTATTAACCCCATGTTTTTAACTTATAAATACGAAGTCTTACATATATTTTTTTGCGTATTATAAATAATGTAAATAATATATTCAAAATTAAATGAAAAAATATGCATAAAATCTATTTTTTATTAAATATTGAATTGGTGTATTCTCCTATGTCTTTTTTTCTTATAAAGATGTTAGACTCGTATATAATAGCACTTTTAGAATTTTCGAAAACACTGTATTTTTGCAGTACCTACTATGTTTTGTGAATGACTTTTCTCCACATTTTCCGCGTTATATACACATTTCTTTTCATACTCTGCGATTATTTTTCATGCATTTCTTTATTCAATTTTAGACTTCCTTGTTTATTAAAAAATGTAAACATGAAAATTCTTCTAAAGAACGAACGATAAATGAATGATCGCATCACTTTGGGCTCCCATCTCTTTTGAATTATCTCTGTCATTAATAAAATATACGAGAAAATAAAAAAAATAATTTGAATATGAAAAGAAAATCATATATCCAGCACTTCTGCATTGGAAAAACCACCTTTTACGATTAAGTACTTTTTTATAATAAGTTGTTGTTATTGTTTTTGTATTTGTGTAAAAAGTGTTTATCACTAGGCATGTGGACACCATGGAAGTCAGGGGCAGGTAGCAAAGCCATTATGGGCGTCCACTAATGATGAGTTTTTGGATTTTCTATTTAAATGACGTGGACACCTCAGACCCCAGAACAAATGAGCCTCCAATGATTCCAGTCCCAAATGTACTTGAATTTTTAAAACCTCGAGAAAATCTGGAATTATGCCTAACTTTGTGCTAAGCGCCAATTTTATGCTGAAATTTCCCTTCGAGGTCAGGAAATCTCCGTTAATCAGCAAAATGTGGAAAAATATCGTAGAATTGGCAGCGAGGTAGGTTCTTGGAAATTTATAGGATTGATCTTTGTAAGTTCCAACAAATTCTCTGGACACCCTACATTTAAAAAAATAATTAAAATAAGGACGTCTGTATGAAGGAGGGGGGGGGGAAGGTGAAGGGGGTTCTGGGGTAAAATGGACACCATGTGGGCAGGGGCTCCTTTTTGGATGGCCCCAATGAATATTACAGTATACATCATTAAATAATGTATTATCAAATTTCACAGTTTATGAATCTATCTTTCAGCGTTTGATCATTCTGGATAAGCGGTCATGGTACAGTAAAAGATGTAGATTTTTAGCAAACTTTCTCAATAGTCCCCATGCCCTGACACCATTGCTATCGTTCAAGTGACGATTTCTCCTATTTCTCAATTCACCCCTGCTCTTTGAGCTGTAGTAATAACCTGCCATTAAATCGTTTACATCGTAACGAGTGCTTCTCTATGTATTTAAACTTGATGGAAGATGTCAGTGGGTCCCTCACCCCGACGGAAGAGTGTGGACATGGGGATCGAAACGGACCTCTTCACCGCCAAATAATCGCTTCCTATCTGCCCCTACTTTTGTCCCATTGAAGACCCCTCTGGCTGTCCATCCTATAATGGCACTCGATAGGCCTACTTGAAGACTTAATCTTTCAATCGATGCCAAATTTCGTCTCTAAATCCGGCTTTGGAGTGTGGGGATGAGATGGCTGCCGACCTGTGATTTACTTTTTTTTATATATTTTATGTCTGTAATTACACCATTGCCTCCTCTTATTGACCTAGCTCAGAACGAGAACATGTCAGTTACTTCTACTACTTTTTAGAATTTTTTTCGAGTCTTTTTATGCTTTTGATGACGCTAAAACAAACTCCTATTTGAACATGAGCATTTGAAACACATTTTTTGTTCGTTGTTAAGCGAGCATGGAATAGTTTCGTCTGGTTTAATACCTCAAGTAACGTTTTATAGATATCTGCCTTCAACATCACCATTCTAAAACGAGGCACATTTTCTTGAAATAGAGTAGTTTAATAAATTCCATTTAAAGTTTTAACACTTGTATGGTAATTCTTGTCCCACAATCCAAAAATGTTTCATTCAACATTGAGAAACCCATTTTTTTTTTGGAATGGGATTCGTTCATTCAAATGCGATGTTAAATTGTTGAAATCTGGAAGGAGTTAAAAATTATTATTCAAGATTCCTGTAGTTTTAATATAAAGAGTTTAAATTATTCTAAACAGTTTCTATTTTTTATTTTAATTATTCTAGTTTTATCAATTGCTACGGAGGTAGGTTTATGCCACCAGTCAAATTTTGCATATACTCTTCAATGACTAATTTAAAAAAATTCTATTCAGTATAGTGTAATTTATGATTCGCCATAGTTATAACTATTTTGAAAAAAAGTTGCACTCACCTGGCCATGACCTGACATTGAAAATATAAAATTTTATTTCCAATAAGTAATTTGTCTGTAATATGACCTGTAATCATTCGCTTTATACATGAGGTCCTTTAGCATTTGAAATGGGAGAAGTCGGGAAATGCATATGACATTTTAACACCTCGGAAAAGTCTGGAATTATTTTTGAAAATTGTTGTAAACAATAGTTTACTCTGAAATTTACCGTTTCAGCTTCAAATTCTCTAGATGATTTTTCGAATTCTTTGGAAAAAATATAATGGAATTGGCTGTGAGATAAGTGCTTTCAAATGTATAGGATACTCCTTGAAATCCTTGAAATATTCTTGAATTTTGTCCAGCAAATTTACTGGACACCCTGTTATAGTTACTGTATCTATATGGTATTAAAACTATAAGAAATGACAGAATGTGACTACAAGTATGATGCAAAATTTAAATTATAATGCAAACAGCAGAACATCGGAATTCTCTCAAAAATTATTTCTCCCAATTCTCAAAATTCCTCCTGAATTTTCCATCATTTCTCTCTGGCTTTCGTGTTCAAAACGGACATAACATGTTCCAGTATATGGGTATTATGTTGAAGTGTGTCCATGGGCCACGTTTTGCTCCTCTTCTTAGAAGTCCATGTAGGAGGTTTGAAGTAAACACGTGGGCAAAAGCATAATCTAGGGCACTACCATTAAAACACGTAGTTTATCAGTTCCCAAAACAGGGGCCTCTCTTTTCGTTGCCTCACCTCTTCCTCTTGAAGGAGGGCAATCACACGGAGCTCTGGAGCAATGCGTCGCTGTAGTTGTAGTGCAGGGGGTTTGTTGTTATTATCCCCCGTTTTCAAGCGTCCAAATACAGCCAAGTCATTGGCGAGAAGCCGTCAATTACCCACGGTCCCCTGTTTGACTAGCCAAGGGTATGTGGGCGGA
Source organism: Julus scandinavius (assembly GCA_034696685.1). Lineage (NCBI taxonomy): Eukaryota > Metazoa > Arthropoda > Diplopoda > Julida > Julidae > Julus > Julus scandinavius. The sequence goes on along the minus strand of JAQGAE010000654.1, from coordinate 15,891 downwards.
GGGGGTAAGGGGCCCCTAATCTCTGTAGTTTAGTTCTCCTAGGAATACGGTGTACACGTCCATTACATCTCGTACACACTTTTACTTGCCATTGTTTTCGACAAAGTCAACCGAGCGCGAGTGAATGGCCAAGGGAACCCTCTACTTTATCCCCCCGCCATCCCTTTTCTCTTTCTCTTTATGGCCCTGGATCTTTTCTGTTCTATCGAAATTAGTAGGTCCATCACTCCAATCGTCCTTTTTTCCTCTCTGGTTTTGTTCTTCGCATCCGGGAGTTTGTGTTCACTCAGTCAGAAGCGATTGCTTTCATTGCCTTTAATTTTCTTTTAATTAGTATCGTCCAACCCTGAGCCAACCGTCCTGTAGTTTTTCGCCGAACAAGGCGACACTAAAGGAATGGGGAAGGGATGGAAGGGAAACTCATCTGCTGTGGGAAATCAGATGGAAACTTACAAAAATGCAAACGAGAAAAGAATTTGGACAATATGCGGATAATTTAAGCTTTTGCTCTTTGAATATGCGAAAACCTATACATTTTCACTTATTTTGATTTTATACGAGGTATGATTAAAGCATATTTATGTGTTTATTCTAAAAGTAATTCCACATACATTAATTGCTATGCTCAAACTGCAATTCTATATAATATAGAATGTCTTGTCTGTCACTATGGTAAACTATTTGCATGTGACAAGTTAATTGCTACTGTCAAACATGTATGCACATTTGAACCAGTTTATACACTTTGTAGCTTTTTTCCTGATAGAGGGGAGTTTATAAAATCTAACCCTGTGTTTCAGTATCTACATGTTTTTTTTTCGTAACTTACTTCGTCCTCTAGGTATAGACTTCCAGGCCATGCAATCGAGCCCAATCGTGTGTACTTGAAGTAGTAAATTTACCAATTTACCTGAAATTTCTTACGAATGGAACCTTGTTAAATGTAGTTGTGAAACAAGTACATACATGTTTCAAGTAAATACCAATAAACAAAACGATAAAGATATATTACAGTCGATCCTGTCTATCTCGAACCTGTTTATCTCGAAACCCTGTATATCTCGAAATTTCTTGAATTCCTTACCTTTACAATCTAAATTCAGTGTATTTTCCATGTATATCTCGAAATATGTTCCTCCAAAACCTCTATTTCTCGAATTTCAAACAAGCCTCAATTTCAAAAATCTGTGTTCCTTCAATAGATAGCACACATTAAAAATTTTGTTTGTCCAACTACAACTTCTTGCAAATTTTCTTGAATCTCAAGAAAATGTCGGACAAGAAGGATTCACAGCTATTGCTAACCTTAGGAGGATAATCGAATCAAAGATGGTTAGACGCCAAAAATCCTTAAAAGACTATTATATGTATTTCCAAAGTTGAAGGTATGCTAAAAAATTTGTCACTGTGATTACGTATTCCTTGAAATTAATAAAAAATGTCGTTCGTAAAGGTATTTTTTTTTAATATGTATACATATTCAATAATGGAAAAATTCTACAATAGACATTTCAACCTGTTTATCTCGAAATTTTAATCCTTCCCATGGAAATTTTAATCCTTCCCATTGGAATTCGAGATAGGCAGGTTCGACTGTATTACATAACGCTTGTGTAATAATTGAGCACATTTAGTTGTCCTGTCGGCATAAATATGCTTGAAATTCGTTTTAAACAGCAGTTGATGATGGAATTTCCATTAATCGTAAAGATCAGATGTTTAAATAAAAGTTGGTATTTTTTTAAACGTTAGCAATTAAGTTACATACGGTAATCAATTTTCAAAATTTTTGAGAATTATTCAAGGGAAGGGGTCGTTACAAATTTAAAAGATGAGCTTCAGAGCCCTTAGAATAAAGCAAATTTAATAATGTTTAAATTTGTTATGATGTTACAAGAAACTTAAAGGCACTTCGTATATTCTGTGATTTTGTTATTTTCCGATTTTTCAGTTAGTTTTAAGGAGAGTCATGTTTTTCAACTATCTTTCATTTTTTCAAGTTTTTACATTGAAAACGTGCTCATTTTTAAAATTATTTTAGACTCATCGCATGCTTGCATGAGTTCTTGAATGGGATATTAACGTCGGAATGAATGCCTTTAAAGCATTTGATAAGTGGTTATATAACTAGGTTAGAGTGCGTTTAGTGCAGGCCCACTTTGGGCTCAATTGATGATTCTATTTGGACTTGTGTCTAGTAGGTCGACTTCGCTAATTGGAATACGTTTTCTCTAATGATAAGGCGGTTGGCAGTTTCGCAATTAGGAAAAGGGGATACAAAATAGTGCGCAAGATGATGATGAGCCTCATTTTCATGCTGATTTATGGGCACGAGTCACTGACTTTTAAAAAATTCATTGAAAATGTTCTTTCCATGAATACCCGTGGAATATTCCCATAGACATAACGAGCGTTTGAATAGACTTATAGTGAATTGCACTTAGCTACCCATTAAAAATAATATATTTCTGCGAATTACTTATACGTGCTTGGAAGACCGATGAAGGGATTTCCACTCGGCGTTTTGATAAATAACTGTGCACCAATCTTAAGTCTGCTTAATTTGCATCTTGCATACCTTAAGTTTATTTCGTTATATATAGTCAAGCGTGAAGAACTAAAATATTTTGTGTAATTTGCATCATCATTGTGTTAAATGTATCTTTTTTTTCCAATTTGCTGACTTTTCGCTTTATCTTCCGACATCGTTTGAGGGTGACGTTTGCAATTCTGGTCAAGTCAAGCTTGAACTGCTAACACCGGTTCAAATCATATGGTGGGAATGTTTTAAAGCGCCTGTTTTTATTTTATTAAAAAATATATATATAAAAAAATAACAATCCTTATCAACATACTGAATGAAATATTTCAAACCTTATGTGAATATGTTTTCAAAAATGTTGCTTTAATGTGGCTTTGATTTACATACTGTATGTGTTTGGTTTTCATGCCTGTTGCAACATGTGTGTTTGTTTCCACAAGACTTGGAAAACCTGGAATTGTCAAGAAATAGTTTTGTAAATCTCATGGAAAATGCGATTTATTTTAAAAATATTACGAGAATTCAACTTATAAATAAAACTAAAATGTAAACAAAGTCAAGGATATGGCACACTATATATAAATTAACATAAAAGTTTGTTTACATGCTTTTTGACCAAAGAAGAAATAAGTTCTCTACTTGCATAATTAGTTATTGGCACGAAAATTCACCAACCATCTAACGAAAAAGTACTTTTAATTAGTTGTGATAGAAGTTTGTATGATCCCAAGTTGAATTCAAGGCTCTCATTTACTGCACAACGCGTAAACTGTGCACTAAAAGAAATTTCTTTGGGCTATATGAAAAGACAAAAATATGCTAGGATTATTTTCGAAGTTTCCGTCGTCAGGATGTTTAGGAATAAAATGTTTTAAACACAGAAGTCAGGTAGAAATTTCATTTCTGGGAGTTTCCTGAGAAATATACAATAGATATACAATAGGCATCTTAAGTAAATTTTTATGTAAATAATAAATGAACATTAATGTCTCACTAATATGCATGGATGATGAACGAACTTTTGGCATATTTTGGGAACTTTTTATGGATTAAACGTTTTATGTATTTTAATTGTAAAAGCGAAACTTTGGATATCTTGGTTCTTTTTTTTGTAATTGGGTTGCACAAAAATTTGACGATACATTTCCCAAATGGTATCCTATTCACTTGTTTTTTTTAAAAAAAAACTTATTTTTTACTAAGAAAAAGTAAATTTTATGCTACATATGTAGTTCTGAAAAAAATGCAATTTACAGTATGATATATGGAAAAATGCATTATATATACCACATTTGCTTACCATATTTCTTACAAACAGATTCTGAATTTTAACACTCTCTTGAACATGCAAAATTTAGCATCACCTTTAAATACAAAAACAAACAGCAAAACTTTGGTCATTAAAAGATACTTTGAAAACCTCTCGTCGTAATTCGGTGCATGCAATTAAGCACACAAACTTTAATCAGCAATTGTGCAGCTATGATCACGCAGGCATAAAAGCTACTTTCAGACAAAAAAAGCCCCCTGTGTGTTTTTATATTAAATATGATTAACGACTTACATTATTAAGAAGTTAAGTTTTTGCCGGCAAAAACAGCGCGAACGTTGTTGAGTTTCCGCTCGGCTAATTAAAAAATTAACGGCTGATTATGCGAGGAAAACGCGAAGAGTATTTAGGGTGTCACAACTGCTTTTATCAAAACAGGGAGCACTCAAGTATGAGTGAAATTACCTGCGATAAAAAAAAGGCGCCGAAAAGTACCCTGACAAGAGTGCAACTCAGAGATACGGAGACTTCTTATGAACTTATAAACACTTTTAATGTCAGCAATATTAATCTGGAATCAAGGAGAAAGAAAATCTTGTCATATTTTGCAGAGCCTGTTATTTTGCCTATATCTTCCAACACATTTTCTCCCTTGGATTTCATGCATTTGGGAGCATCGAAGAGTATCATAAACAAATAGGTGATAAAAAAAGACGATGGAGTTTGGGATGATGAGGGAAGGGGGTAATAACTGAGGGGACGGGCATATAGAATAAGCTTTTATCAAGAGAGGAAATTTGAACTGAATTTCGCTGCAAAAACTTATCTCGGAGCCAAGAGATGATAGTCTCAAAAGAGAGAAAATGAGGAAAAAAGAAACAGGTTAAAATCCCCCAGAAGTATACTATATGTGGATTAAGTGGAAAACAGTCGCTAGGCGAATATGCCGTATGTACATGTCTGTATATATATATATACTTATATATATACACATACAAGATGCATCTGATACAGGTTTAATTAAAAAAGCCCTCCGTGGGTCCCTTACAATAAGCAGACGAGGTGAATGCGTCGGGGCAGAAAATAAAAAATGCACGCTAGATTATAGAGAAATTGCGAAAAAAAAAATGTTTGCGAATACACAGGCCTATCTAACGTTTACAGTTTTTGTGAAATCGATCTGCAGTTCTTTGGTAAAAGTTTAAAGCGAGTAATATAGTTGCCATAGCTTCTATGCATTGTTTTTAGCTGAAGTTGTAACGAAAGGAATTTCTACTATATGTTGACTTTATACAGTTTTATTAAAACAATTTACAATTCTTAAGTTTTATGAAAAGAGTGTTTTATTATTTCTGGATGACAAGAGTTTACAAATATATTAACTTTTTTTACAAATTCGAAATAGCTGTTTATATATACCATATACTATATACTATATATATTAACTTTTTAAAACTGCTATTCTGAATTTGTTAATTCTTGTTAAATATAATATACATTTTAAGCATGACTTTAAAATTTTTTTGAAATTTAAAAGTGAAATAAATAAAAAATTGCACATGTCATTCCAATTAAAAACAATAGCATCATTACACTGGCATGCACTGTCAGTAATACGCTTTGTAGGCTTACAACTAGAATGAAATGTATATTTAACATATCGATGTGAAGTTTTTTCTCCGAATAAATAATGCAAAATACAAAATGAAAAATGTATAAAATTTATAATTGCAAAATACTGGAAACTTTTCTAATTTATTCAGATTGTACGAAATTTTTATTTTAGCATTTAGCTAAAATGTAAGTAAATAGAAATCCAAACTACTTTCGCAAGTAAGAGATTTTTTTATTATTTGTAACACGTTAATGTATATGCTATACAACAATATTATTTCTTAAAATGTCACCACTGTTAGTACACGTATAGAGATAATCATAGTTGTTCGGTACCATGAGTGTTTGCCAACATTCAGGGAAACCATACGACCCTTGAAACAACATTATGAATGCTTTTTGTAAAATGGGAATGGCGTTGGTGGTCCAAAAATGGCAAGAGTTATTAGTGGAGCAGTTTTATATCATTTTAAAGCATGTATCATAAAACGAAATTAATGATATACGAGCTCGTGTACCACTTGTTCGAGTTTTATGGTCCACGTTTCCAAACAGCGGAATGGGCCCTTAAATTTTATCCCCTTTATTTCGTTTTTTTTTTCTGAAACGTTTGTTTTTCGTATATCAAATTTAAACTTCAGAGGGCTCGTCATTAAACTCCAGTGAAAATTTGTAATTCAAAAACTCTCGTATTTTTTATTCGCTCTTCTCCTTCTCGTCGCCTTCCTATAGTCGTTACTTGCTTCTTCCCAAATCCCATATCGTAAATGTAGGTCTTTTCCTCCATCCATGTGGCTTTTTTATATATATATATATATATATTTTTTTTTGCTGCTGCTGCTGCTCCTTCTGAATCTCCTCCAAAATGTGTAACATTTGGATGAGGAACTCGTCCGTCAATTTCACGATGTTATTTTCGCTCCAATGGCTTTGCTTCTCATTAGATATATATCTGGTAGTCTGTTCCTACTATGATATCCGCGTGTGAATTCTGCCTGTTAAAAATGAGCTGCGCTCAAATTGGAGCCGCCTATAGATCGCTCAATAAAAAACAGGAGACCGAGAAATGAAGGAATCACTTTTTATATTCCAGTTAAATATATGTGTACCGTTTCGTACTTGCCATATATATAGAAAATGTCTAAACACGCGAGGATCAGCCATGAATTACGTCAGGGAGGTTTTGCTGAGGAATTACTATGAAATGTGCATGCTGGTGACACTCGTGCTTGAGTACGAGAATTATTTCAAGCAGAGGGGGTCGACATTATGTACATTGTACATACATACTTATCCTAAGCGTTATTAATGGAGTATTGAGCTAAGTTCAATTTAATTTAGTACTAATTTTGTACCATATGCCATGAGTTTGAAAACATTTTAAATTTACAAATATTAAAAGTGTGTAATAAAAAAAAATCTCCCTCAATTTTAAGTTTTTGAGGGTAATTAAAAATTGTATTTTCAATTTATTGTATGCATTAAAAAGAACATAATTCATTTTCCTGCAAGTACTGGATCAGTTTTATGTATTATGTACATATTTTTTTTTAAAAAAATGCGACTTATTGGTTAAAAGTTTGGTTAAAAATATTAAAAGGAAAATTTTTCCATTACAGTATATAAAAATGTTTGTTCTAAATTTAGGTTAGGTTATACTATAAACTGTATACAGGTCATGTTGTTTTGTTTGAATTAAAATTCACATGTGACGTCATATCTGTTTTGAAACAATGAAATTGTATACATATTTCAAGTGTGCAGAATGTGAAAATTAACAAAACTTATTAACTCCATAATTTAATACAGTGTTTTTAAACATGCATATTTGTTGCGATATTTAGCACACATGGTCTGCACTGTGTATGCTATACCAACATCAGATAATGGATTTCTTCTTTAAAATATCTACATTTGTGTATGTGTTATACCCATGCATACGCAAGAACAGTTATGTTAGAAAGTTATCAAGTTTTCTTTTTTTAAAAAAAAAATCCTGTTATATAAAATCTTAGATGTATACTCCTACCACTTTTTGCCCGGTTTTCGCATAATTTGTCACGTATAAGGGCACTTAATCATGGGCGAAAATCTTACATTTTTACTCAAATGCATTTATAATTTCAATGTATTTATCATTCCCCATTTTTCTCTGCATGCTCCGTCTTAATTCCGCAGACATCTTCATGCAGATGTCTGCGTGTTCTACACTCTGCTAATCCATACTTACATCAACTCCTAGATATTAAAAGCCCATTTATTCGCGCGACACCATTGTGTGTTCTACGAGCGTGTCATAAGCGCGATACGAGGCGGCGCTGGGAGCCTGCCCAGCTGCTTTTGCGTCGCCTGTGTTTGGGGCTTGGACAAGCCAAGATCTCCCTGCAACACGCGTCAGCTGCTTCGCTTCCACGATGTTTTGTATTTGTGGATAATGGACCCATATTGGTTTATCGAACCCTATTCTTATTCATATCAGTGTCCATATCGGGGATTTCGGTGGTCACATGGGTGAACGAGTGTAATGGACACTGATTGTTCCTGCAAATACTTGCCCTTCTCGAACACATGTCTCGTTCCCAGCCTCCGATCGGCCCCATGCCTAAATCCACATTACTAATAACGTCTATAAGATTTTCGGTTTTTTCGCTTTTTTTTCTCCTCTCCCTTGCCCTTGTATATACTATATACGCGATATTTGTACATAGTCTAAGGACCTTTTATTGGATCGTCCCGTCCCTCCACTCCCATACATGCATTCTCGTGGATTGGATTAAGCTCAGGTTATACCCCATTGACATACGATACACTTGCAGTAGTGGATGTTACGAAGGTTTTTTTTTTTCATCTGTTCTGTAATACCGGAGATCAGTACTGCCAGGGGTCAACTGCGGGGTCACACATTTTCACAGCCCCTAAACCGTTTAGAGCTTTTATGTCGTCACATTTGGTTTTAAGTCGAAATCAATCCGTTTAGGCATCGTGTCTGCTCGTGCATGCATTCGGAGGCCCCTGAAGAGCATCCTTTACGAAAAAGCATCTTCTAAACACTGCAAATAGTCTTCTTATACAAATACAAACTTTCGAATCCAAAGTATACGTGCAGTAGATATTATATAAACATATGGGCATCTTTATACAGAAAAGATTATCTGAATGAAACATGCATGTTTATCTGCATGTGAATCTACGAACTATATGTGAATTGAATACTTTTGTATATGTTGGTTTTATTTGATTATTTAATACTACTTTATTGTTATTTTTAAATAAATTTTTAAAATTTATAAGGCTTACATGGCACATAATCCAGATTCTTTCGGTACAAATTTGAATAGTACTTATATGCCTTTAACACAATTCGGATACTACACTATCCTCAATTCGGATAAACAAGCCTATTTGAATATGTAAAGGGCTTTTTCAATATTTTCAACAGAAATTTTCTGCTGAAAATTGTGTGTGAATATTATACACTGTATAAACACTTTGTATATGGAAGCCATGATTAAAATGATTTAATAATGACTTCCAGTATGTTGTTTTTCATATAAGATAAAAAAATATTAAAGATCTAAAATTCTCGACTAATGAACATCATATTGAAAACAGTCCCATGGAGGACTAATTTGACGTACAACTCCAATGGTACTTTCCATTGCATCACTTTATGGAAATACTTAAGTAAAGTTCAATAAAGGCATGCACGTGCACTGAACAAGCTCAATAAACTCCCTTATGAAATATTTCATAGATGGATGCTTTTTGTTCCATATTGTCACCGTTCATTTAAGTAGCGGTACGTATTCTGGTGTCAAAGATGAGTTATGGTTTCCAGGTCAGTTTCGGCACGGTCAAGTTAGTCTACGCTTGGGGGTGCGCGCAAGCACCCTTAACAAAAACACGCATGCGTAATAATTGCAGTATGGCGTCTAATCAAGCGTGGATGTCATTGTTTGTTTGTTTTTAGGCCCAATTTGCTAATAGTTGTGAGTCCAAATATTACACGTGCTACCCTTTTCCAGGGAAATATTAATGTCCAAATGACTGGCTGAAGTCGTTACAACAATACAGTATGCATAATATGAACAAGAAAAATATTCCTGAAAAGATAAGGTCCATCATGCATCAGAAGGTCCTTTTTGCTTTCACATGCATTGGCGGTCATAAAAAGTCAGTGAAGCGGAATGTAGAAACACAACGGGAATGAAAATGAAGCCACATGAAAACGTGCTGTTGCTCAAAATTAATGTGCAAGCCCATGACAAAGATGTCTGCTATGGCGTTCTGACTAATTGACCTGTGTTGAAAACCCCCCTCGTCCCTCATCTGTATTAGTGGCTACATGTATTAATGGACGCCAGAAGAATGGGCCCTTTGTCAGGCTGGCTACCCCAAAAATGAATATTGGTTATATCCAGCTGCTTTTTTTTTCAAAGCATTCAATTTATTAGCGAAATTTACATGCGTTGCGTAATACAGGGGTGGTTGGGTTGGTTTTTCTGGAGTGCAAATGTGGTATATGGCGATTTAACAATGACTGGCCATTGTTTCACTTGGGTGGTCGCCTTGTACCATTACACTACTACATGACCACCCAACCTGGACCAAGTTTTCTTTGAAAAATGGATTTTCTGACATTCAATTAAACGCATAATTGTGCACCATGAAATCGATTAGTATTAATCATTGATTGCTAGGGGTCGTTCATAAAGTTTTTGGCAGGTTGGCTTTGTAAAAGATGTATTTTTATTTATTAAAAATTTACTAATTTGAAAGTATTGTTATGTAATTATTTATTGATTTTTTGGATGATTTTTCAGATTAGTGAATTGGAATCAAATAATGTACAGGTACTTTTATTTGATTGGAATTATCATGTGCAATTACAGATTGTATGTATGGAGCATGAAATCTGTGAAAATTATATTGTTTTTGTGATTCCCTTTGAAAATAATAAGTTATAAATTGGATTTGTAAGGTGCCCCTGTATGAGCTGCATTTCACTGAAATTATCTAATGTTAACAGTCATGCAGAATCATCACAATCAAAGCTATTTTTCTCCATTGAACTGTAATCTTAAATCAAGCTCTTAAAATATGTAAATGTTTATACAAAATACTGGAGAATCGGTATGTATAGGGTGTACTTGATATACAGAATGGATTTTTAGCATCTTGGAAAAGGCAAGAATTATGCTTGAAATTCGTGTTATGCACAAGTTGTTGCTGGTAAAAAAATTGATATTGAAAAAAGAACATACACATATTCAAACACATTGGAAATGTTTTCAGCAGACTCTTTTGAAAAATTTGGTAGTTTTTGGTTGTGGGAGAGGTCCTTGAAAAACGCAAGTGATGATCGATGGAATTTTTGAAACATATATACTTGATGTTTTCCAGTAAATTCACTGGACACCCGCTTATCACTCCCAGCTATATATAATTCGAAAGAATTGTAAAATGACATCGTCAATGAATTAATAATATATATTTTAACCATACATGCCTTAAATTTGAAAGTAGTGGATTTAGATTAGACGAATTTACAACATTAGGATGGAAATAAAGATTCTAGGAAAATGATTTTAGGAATAATTTACAGATGATGCTATCCTCTGGAAACAGTCTTCCTCAGAAAATGGTGACGATTATCATAAAATATCACAAAACATTTTTTAAGCTTAGATTTTAAGGCTGGATTCTTTTTAGTTTTTTTTTAGTTTTATAATGCATGACTTGTGATCTATGGTTGGTATAAAATACGACATAAATGATAGCTTGAATTATAAACTGTCTTGAAAAAACAGTATAAAAAAAAGTATACAGAGTGTCTTAATATCTGTTAATTTTGGAGTAAATCTTAATACATTTTGAAAACGTTGTTTCTTGTTAAAACTGCATCGAGACTTCACAGAATTTATACTTAAAGTTATCAAAGTCGGTCCCATAAACATCTCAAGGTTTGGTTTGTTGTTATTACGTAATTGAACTCGACATCGTGTCAAAAAAAAAAAATGTTTTTACCATGTACGTTTCGATAACACATGAGTACTCATGAGTCATAATGGATATTTGGAAAAATATTGGGGAGGCAAGATTTAGGAGTGGAGGTGTGTCGAGGGTATGCAACTTCCATGATGGCACCTTTGATAGTCAAGCGTTAATAATCCGAGTGACGGCAAGGGCCTGAGAAATTTCCGACTGAACTGGAATGAAGAAAAGTCGCATTTCACAGGTGATGGCGGCTTCCCCTATTTTCCATCCATATGTCCCTTCCCTTTTTTTCCTCTTTTGCAGGATGTTTCGTCTATGGGTCCATACATCCTTTTTAGATGTTTCAGTTTGGCTCCTCATGCAAAGCAATCATTTTTTGCTGAATATGCCTCGCTGGCTTTCTGATTACATTGATTTTTTCCCTGCATATTGTTGTCGAGATATGCAGGACGGAAATTGATTTATGCAGGTCTGTACATGGTCTGTGCGTTTTCAAATTTTATAAAAATTCCTAGGCATAAATTCTGTGTGAAATATGCACGCACTGCCCCTATGTTATATATATACATGTCTCCAAACAGCTTTTTCATACAAGCTATCTCAGAGTTGGGATTTAGGAATAATTTTAATAAAACCCGTTGATGTCGAATTTGTCTATAGAAATGTATCTTTAATTTACCATAAGTACATAGTATACTTGAATTGTTGAAAAGTAGCATTCGGTGATGCAGTGTATATATGCACAATGCATATTTAAACATTTAAAATGTGTTTTTGCACACGGATATTTAAGAGGAAACCATTTCCACAACTGATAACAAAATATAATATTCCATGTAAATTTGTGTTCAAATTGATTTTTTAAATGACAACATTCTTGTAATGTTTTCCTGGAAACATTTACTTTTTGCTATATGATGTACTACGTTTGTTATAAAATATTCAAAAGAAAAATGAGTTACTGACAAAATTTTGTAAAACATTTGTTGGCAGAAATTTGTAAATGGAGCAATAATTTAGTACAGAACACATATGTTATGTTCCAAAAATGGAAATTTTATTGTTGTTCAATCTATTGCATCCTATTATTTTGTTCAATCAATATTTTCATAAAAGCATTTAAGTCTCCACAACAATTTTGTTTAATAAATATGAAATACATATGCAATCCGTCATTAAACCTCATGTAGCTTTAAAAACATTATGCCTTCATTTTTATGTGATATTTAAAATCAAGCTCTTGTTTTTATTGTTTCGAGATTCTCGTACAAAGAAACTGAAGCGTTTGTATATGTTTTTATGTTTATTGGAACTTTTATATACAATTCAGTATTTACTCGACCATTATATCAAGGTTTTATTAATATTTATGGATGTTTTGCTCATCATTAGTAATCCCTTTATTTAATATTAAGTTTTATTAAACAGCTTAATAATTCAAGCATTAAGTACATTGTAGAACGTAATATAAACACGCAATTTTATCCTGATGGTATGTGCATCATCCATATACATGTTGCAGTATTTGTTTGTATTTCTCGGAATATGCTTTCCCACTTGCACCGCCCTTCAAATTGATAGACAGATCAATATGTCTTTCTCCACCTAGAGGAGGCAGAGCAAGGGCCTAAAGACCCTTCATTGGTGCGATGTCTGCATTATGAGAGGGATTCAAACCCAGGGCTAAGAATACACGAGCGAAACATGCATGTGACTCATTCATTCAAGAAACGACTATACTGAAATGCCCCTTTTATACACAGCAACGTTATTTTTTTTTTAAATATTTGTATAATCTATCATTTTTATTTTTATTAAAATACTATATGCTATGGATTTAAAAAATAAAACTATGTCGAGTGCCATGCATAATTTTTATAAAACACCTCTTCTTAAATACACAGTTTGCACTTTTCAAACATCATGTTTAATTAATTTTAATTTTCAACAAATGACATGTTTTGCAATTGTCATTAAAGCCATAATACTCGAGAAATTGAATTATTGGGAGTTAAAATTATGTTATAATTTTTTTTCATTGCATTGAGTCGTTAGGATTTCACTTTTTCGCATGTGCACTATACTACACATATTTTGAACTTCTTTAAAAATGATATATTTATAAGTAATTCAGTTGTTGCATATCGATGTTTAAGTGCATGGAATCCTTAGATTTTCGAAATAATATTTTTTTTATAGTTTGAAATTTATTAAAAAATCTGTAGGAACTCGCTGTACATGTTGTCCCTTATTACATAAAGAACTTTAATTTAAAAAAAAATTATATAATTTATGACTTGCAAATTCTTTTTGTGTATACAATGATGGATATAGCGTAACAATGTTTATTACATGTTTTTACTTCAAGTGACATACATTGATCATGTTGTTTATTACAAAAGAATTCACGCGTTTTAACACCCTCAGTTTATTTTAAATAGATTCATAACTTCATTAATTTAATCCATTGTGAATTTAAAGTATATAGTCCTGCATATGAAAATACAACTTTTGCGTTAAATCAATTATTTTGTTTCCATCCCGGTCTTTCTTGTTAAACATATAATTTAACGCAATTTTAGTTGCAGACATTTTTTATAATTTAAGTAAAATGAGTTAAATATAACGTTCGTAATTCATGTAAACCTCTATTAATCATGTGCACGAAAGTTAAAAAACCGTATATATTCCAACTTCGCAACATGTGCTATTTTCGATGAACTCTGTTGATATTTTCGAAGTTTATAGCTTTTGACGTTTTCTTGAGAATTCTGCTCAATTACAATAATTCGGCATAAAGCATAATGATATTTCATGTATAGTTTAAGCAAAAAAGTCTAATAAATGGTCCCAATTTTTTAAACTGCATGCCTTTCATAAACTGTTTTGCAATTTGTGTATCAAGAATATAAAAACATGTCTGAACATCGTTTTTCCATGTCCACATTTTTCATCATTATACATTAATTGTCCATGCTTGAATATAAAAAGAAATATATGAATATGTGTATATTGCTAAATGCATGCACACTGACAAATACCATATAATACTATATTTAACGTATTACACAAACATGTTTTCTGATCTTCAATCACATTATACATATAACGTTTTACTACAAACTTTCTTACATAAATTATGCAAATTTAGGATGTTTAAGAAATCCTGTATATATGAAACAATAGTCACAGTGATGTTATTTTTTCATGGAATTGACACATGTTTGCCGTGTCAAATTTCATATTTCACTTATCCTCATCAAGTTGTATCAACATTCTCTTAAAAAAGTTACATATACGCATGTTTATTGAAAAATAGAAATTTCTAACGAAGACTATATATACATATATATGATGTTGCAAAATTTATTTTCCCCGAGCTTTAATTCAATATTTAATAAGGCATGCACGTGTTTACGTGGATAGGTTGAGCATGCCAACCGTACGTCATGCTTAATTTTGAATTCATTACCCAAATGAGGTCTGCGAGCAGATATCGCGGTTCTGCCCACCTGAATTCACCATAATTCCCGATGGATTTCTAGATCTCGCATAAATTGCTGAATACATCTTTGATGCATGACGGATTTCCAATTAAAAATGCAGAAAGTTTGACGTACAACGAGGCGAATATCTGTGCAGTCTCCACACAAATTAAAAGCGAATTGGAAATGAAATGAATCCCCTCTTGGGAATATGCGGTCGGATTGCGTTGTCAACCATGCATATATGCATGCATGGTGACAAAGAACCAATAGGCGTGCGTAACAGCTACATGCATGCGGTTGGATTTCATCAGCCATGCATGCAAGAAGTAGCTCAGCTTTAGCATGAAGGGATATGTAACTATTGAATAAGGTATAGTCAAGGCTATTTTATGCACTGATCTAAATCATAGAAATTATGACTTGTTATATATAGTTTATTAAAATTGGCATGGAAAATTTGACAGCCGGGGATATTTGCTTATTTGCTTGATCTTATGCAATAGTTAAATACGTTAAGCATGCTTGTAATGATTAAAAGTTATAGGATAGTTTATTTGGACCTTTATACATTTGCATGTATACGATATTAAAACATGTATGTATTCTCTTAATTCATTGCATCATGAATTTCGAGTTTACTGACAGGACGATTAACTATACGTCATGTCTGTATAAGTCATGACGAAGCCTGAATATATCATTGCAAAAATTAGAACATGTTATCAATGTGTATTTGTCATCAATATGCTTATACAAGTTTACATCTAAACATAATTATATTTTAAATTATCAAAGATAAACAATTTTAAAAACCATAAGCAAACTTTTGAAAACTAGATTGACGCTAAACATGCTTAAGGGGGGGATTACAACCCTATCCCTTTCTATGGGAAAATTTGCAAAGACACTCACAGTCAAACAAAAAAATATTAAATAAAAATAAAAATTGTTTAAAATAGCTTTATAAATCAGCAAGGTAC
>JAQGAE010000653.1:0-31925 GCA_034696685.1 Julus scandinavius | reverse complement strand
GGTTTAGCTGTATTGACTGAACAATAGAAAACAATAGAAACCAATAAAACCAATAGAAATTTTGGTTTCTATTGTTATTTGGACACTTTATTGATTTTAATTGTTTTTTATGGTTCATGTATTGATTTCTATTGGTTTCTATTGACTTCTATGGTTTAGCTGAATGGTTCAGCTCCACTGCACTGCACTACACTGTACTGCACTACAAGTCCACACCACACCACGCCTCTCAATGCAGTCTACACCAAATAATACTCCACTCCGCACTGCACTTCACCACTCTACAATATACTCCCCACTACATTAAATTGCACTACACTGCACTACAAGTGAACATCACACCATGCCTATCTAGTATTCTTTACAAAGTAATCTACATTAAATAACACTATACACTCCACACTACTCTTCCGTGTACTGCACCGCACCACTGCACTACAATAACCTACACTACACTACATTAAATTACATTACACTACACTGCACTACAAGTCCTCATCACACCATGCCTCTCAATACAGTCTACACCAAATAACACACCACACCACTCTACTCTACACTACACTGCACTGCACCACTCTACAATATACTTTCCACTACATTAAATTGCACTACACTACACTACAAGTCCATACCACACCATGCATTCCACTCTAGTATTACACTCCAATGTATTCTACACTCAGATCCACTCCACACTACTCTTCTCTGTACTGCACCGCACCACTTACACTACACTGCCCTACACTACAAATCCTCACCACACCATGTTTCTCAATGCAGTCTACACCAAATAACACACCACTCTACTCTTCTCTACACTGCACTGCACCACTCTGCAATATATTCCCCACTACATTAAATTCCACTTGACCGCACACCACTCTTAAATGTGCTGATAACAAGATGTCACGCGTGTGACACGCATAACTGAAGGCGATGTCATAAACTTATGAAAAATGGTCATAAAAAAGAACGCATGGTCTGCCTTAATGCGATGAAAGGGCATAAATTGGAACGCGTTTATGCGCATACACGAGCGATTTGCGAAAATCCATTGTCCCCACTGATGGCCCTTGTTTAATGTCCACTCGTGAGGGGGGGGGGTAAAACGAGTTTTTGTCGGCCAATCGTTCGAAATTTTAGCCAATGACCAATTTGAGAGGTCCATAGCCTTCCTGGGTCATAATCCTCCTCCCTCGCAATCCATGGCCGTTATAAATGGAACGGACTTTGGACATATCCTTATTACCAGAGTTGGTCCTTGTTTTATGGATATTACTTTAAGCACGAATGCTTCTTCGTTTTTCAAAATGGGCCTATTTTGGAAGGGTGAAAATGAGCGAAAAGACAGGACACAAATGTGTGGTGCCTTCCCATTAATTCTTGGGTCCATTTTGATCGTAAAGTGCACACTTTTTAAACGACTTCAATGCGGAGAAAAGGGTCTTAAAGGTCTTCTACTGTCTTCTGGAAAATTGCATCCACTGTTTTTATGGACATTTCGGTAATTTCAAAGAAAATAAACCTCTAAAATGAAATCTACAAAAACGATAAATTTTCAAAAGCCCCTTAACAAAGGACTTTTTTCATTCGCTGGTCAGAAGAAACTTCATTCTATAAAATGACCCAATTTAAAAGCACGAGTCATCACTTGCTTCTGATGGACACTTTTATTGCAAAATTCTCCACTTATGGACCTCTGGATTTGCGCTATTAAATATATATATGGTCTTTTTCTGGTCGTCTTTAAATGGGACCCTTCATGATGTGTGCATGTTGGAATTTGGTATCTACAATAACTTTATATATGGTATATTATGGCCCATATATGGATGCAGGCTTCCTTATATGCTGTGAGTCATTAAAAAGTAGAACCCAATAATAAAAATCACAACTTGGTGAAAAGTGCTTCGATTTAAATGAAATTTGGCACTTGCATAGAACAATAGTGTAGGAATAAAAAACTTGTCCCGGACATTTCTCAGATTTTTTCATTTTTCAACAAAACGGTGCACCCGCTCACCGTCCTCAAGGAACATTTGAACCGCTACAACCGGAAACGCCACAGTTCATCTCACCCAACTACTGACTACCAAACAGTCCGGACTCAATTCTGGTGGACTACAAAATTTGGGGAAGTTCTTCGGGAAAAGGTTTACAAATCGAAGATTAATAATATCGAAGACTGGAAACTACGAATTAATAAAACTTGGATTAAACTCGACCGGCGTATAAATGATTCGTCAATCAAAGATTGGCGCGTTAGACTCCGAGCTTGCGTAAAGGCCACCGGAGAAAACATTTCCACCACATTTTATGATTCATTTTTGTTCCTACAGTATTGTTCTACGTAAGTGTAAAATTTCATTTAAATAGAAGCATTTTTCAACAAGTTGTAGTTTTTTTTATTGGGTTCTACTTTTTTATGACTCGGTGTATACCGTTCTTTACAGACTATAAGACGCACTTTTTTCTTCAAAAAACTGCTTCCAAAATTAAGGTGCGTCTTATACTCGCGTCTTAAGGCTCCTTCACACTAGACGTTTTTTACGTTACGTAATGACATTGCATCTTTACTGCTTAAAACACCCTACACATTTTACGTTCTGACGTAGCTTGCAGCGCCATCTATTTGAAGTCAGGCAACGCGATTAGCTATCTCGAACTTTGACTTCGAAGATATTTCGTTGATATTTTTGAAAGTTTAATAACAATTATTGTTTATATAATATAATATATGACAGTGGAACCCAGATTTTACGTTGTCAGTTTCGTACGTTATCCCGCTTCCTACGTCATTTTATGCTGGTCCGTGGAAATTGCCTATATTATTTGTAACCTCGATTTAACGTTTTTCCGTTTCGTACGTTTTTTACCGCTGGTCCTAAGAGAAACGTAGAATCGGGGTTCCACTGTATATAATTATTGTTGTCGTCTGATCTTCGATGCAAGAGAAGAACGTCGGCTTTTTTCTCAGCTCTCTTCCCATTGGTCCAAAATAGAAACGATCCTATTCCCCTTGCGTTCCCTGGCGTCGTGTCGTAGTTGTCTGCTAGTGACGTCAAACGTCCACCGTAAGGCCGTACCGTAAGAAAAACGTTCTAGTGTGAAGGAGCCTTTATACTACTCTTT
This sequence comes from Julus scandinavius, assembly GCA_034696685.1. Lineage (NCBI taxonomy): Eukaryota > Metazoa > Arthropoda > Diplopoda > Julida > Julidae > Julus > Julus scandinavius. Next base: position 28,790 of record JAQGAE010000653.1, on the reverse strand, counting down.
TTTTTTAAAATACTTAATGCGTTTGCCACTTTCTACCTTCCCCCTTCCCTTGAAAACGTTTTTCCCCGAGTGGACCAGCCCGGGCCCCTGGCCCGCCATCTTTCTTTTGTTTGTTTTAGTTCATTATGACACCAAAACAAATAAAGTAAGGCAAAACCATGTTTGCCTTCTGGCATCTTTTTGGGTCTCGGGTCCTACCCAGAACTACCCACAAACCAACACTTGTTAGTTAGGATAAGGAGATACCGATTCCGCGTGCAATGTCCTCCGCACGTGCGAATACGTTCTTAGAATTCATCGATTGTCGTCGGCCATCTTGGATCTCATTAAGTCCTCAGATGATGTGATTAGCCGCTGTTTTTACGGCTTTTGGCATCTCTTCTAAGAAGCCATCATTTGGCATCGCTTTACTTAGACGCACCATCAAAACACTATTTCCGCAGAAAACGACATTTAGAAAAAAGAAAAAAAAAATGGAACGGACAATTCGATTATTACAGGAGGTCGCCATCTTGGATGAATAAAAAAAAAAAAACAGCCTCTTTTTATGGCTTAATCGACTTTAGCCTGCAGACGAATGATAATTAACTAATGCTATTAGGTCCTAAAAACCTAAATGATCAAAAATTACATGTATATAGGGCCATTTTATATCCAATGTGTACATATATATATATATGGAATGGCAGAAAATAATCCCAACCAGGAAGAAAATAACCCTAACCAGGAAAACAATGATCCCGACTAGGCAGAAAATAATCCCAACTAGGCTGTACAGATCCCAACTAGGCCGAAAATAATCTCAACTAGGAAGAAAATAATCCTAATCAGGAAAACAATGATCCCGACTAGGCATAAAATAATCCCAACTAGACCGAAAATAATCTCAACTAGTAAGAAAATAATCCCAACCAGGCAGAAAATAATCCTAACCAGGAAAACAATGATCCCTACTAGGCTGAAAAGATCCCAACTAGGCAGAAATTAATCTCAACTAGGAAGAAAATAATCCCAACAAGACAGAAAATAATCCTAACCAGGAAAACAATGATCCCAACCAGGCAAACAATGATCCCAACCAGGCAAACAATGATCCCAACTAGGCAGAAATTTATCTCAACTAGGAAGAAGTTGAGTCCATTGACCGAATCCAGACTGAACATTTTCACAGCTCTGCAGATATAATCCCGACTAGACAGAAAATAATCTTATCTAGTTTGAAAATAATCCTAACTATGCAGGAATGCAGAACAAACCTAATGATACAGGAATCCTAACTAGAAAGGCATGCAATACAAGTATAAGGATGTTAGCTTCCTAACTATACAGTAATGCATCCAAATGAGGCAGGCAAAGAATCTTTAAAGTATATATGCAACCTAACTAACTATATATGAATGCAGACAAATCATCCAAGTTAATGAGGCATGAATGCTAATTAAGTAAGCCAGCATCCTAACTAAGCAGACATACATCCAAATGAGATAGATAAATCTTCCTAACTAGGCATACATGACGACAAATCATTTTAACCTACAAGTCAAGACTTGTGGTATAAACGTGGTGTAAACACGTTTTTGCAAACATGCATCCTAACATGGCTGGAATGCTTACAAACAAGTATCCTAACCAGACAACCATTCAACAAAATGGAATGATGTCATTTTTGCATTGATGGCACGTACAGAATGACGCATTTCCGGTTGCACCCATGCATGTAGCGCCCCCTTTTGTGAGCCATACTAACTCGGGTTTTGATGGGTTTATATCAAGTTGCTTAGGACCATCATCATGTTCCAATGTTCTCAGTCTGTTCAATAACCTCCTAACGTCACACGCACTTTGACCCCGACGTGTTTTTTTTTTCTTTTCCAAAATGGCCGACTCGACTTTATTAAAGTCACCCGAATCCATTGTAGGAGATGATGTACGACGGTCACGGGTGTCGCCCCCGTGGGACCCCCGTTCCCATAAAATAGGGATGGAATTCCCCTTTCCATAACGTCGGAAAGACGCCATTGTTGAAATGGACCAATGAGCGGATCGATGAAGATGACACGTGACTGTCATTTCCCCTCCACGATTCATCGACCGTTTTATATACAATCCCCCAGTTCATCGGATTGGTTTACCCCCACATCCAATTTTTGCCAGCAGGGGGGGTGGGGGTGTTGATGATGACGCCATTGGTCCCTATCTGGGATTAGGCCTCGTGATGGATATTGTCATCGATCCGGTGTTTTGGCGACAATGACATCGTTCGAATTAGCCATGAAATGGAAGCGTAATTGATGGAGATATCGCCAAATTGAGCTCATCCGCTTTTATAAGCCTTTTACATTTTACTAATCGCGATTGAAAAAAGACAGCGAAAACGAACGTTTTTTTTATCGTCCCTATTTTGAATATGGTCAACCCATTCCCAGTGAGATGGAAAGGGCAAAAAATGGAATCGCAGCCATCGTAGAACAGATTCTACCAATCAACGAACGCGCGAGACATTCTAGAACGTATAACTGTAAAATGTAAACATGAGAACGTTGGAACTAGAAATTATAAACATGACAACTATAGAACTGTAAAACGTAAACATGGCAACTAGAATTGTGGAACTGTAAAATTTACACTTGCCAACATTGGAATTATACATTGTAAACATGGCAACTTTGGAACTAGAAATTTTAAACATGGCAACTGTATATATAATTATAAACATGATAACTATGTATAGAACTGTAAAATGTAAACAGGCATATGGCAACTGTAGAATTATAAAGTGTTAACATTGTAACTAAAGAACTAAAATCTAAACATGGCAAATGGAGAATTGTAAAATGCAAGCATGGCAGCCATAGAAATGAGGAACTATAGAACTATAGAACCATGGAATTATAGAAGTGCAGAACTATGGAATTATAGAACTGAAGAATTGTATACTATGACATTATAGAACTGAAGAACTGTAGAACTATGGAATTATAGAAGTACAGAACTATATATATGGAATTATAGAATTGAAGAACTGTAGAACTATGGAATCATAGAACTGTAGAACTATAGAAACTGCAGAATTATGGAAGTATAACACTATAGAATTATAGAATTGTAGAACTATAAAATTAGAGAACTGCAGAATTATAACATGTCTGAAAACATGCGTGACATTAGATGTCTATAGGCATATACAATTTATAAAGCCCTATATTCGAATATACAGTATGATGTAATACAGATGAAATGTCAATATATATATATATATATATATATATATGTACTATACTTTTGCATGCGTGTATAATTTTAAAATTCTATATAATAAACTCAATATTGTAATACGATGAGATATGTAATTTCAAATATTGTCTATACACATGGGAATGCACTGGCTTAGCATTGACTATAAACTTTTGACGTGTATACAATTTGGTTGTATATTGTGTCAAATACACTATTATACATGTATAATTGTGCGTATTAAACTCAATATTGTAACACGATGAGATATATATTTCCAAATATTGTCTACGCGTGGGAATGCACTTGGTATATGCGATGCTATAAACTTTTGACGTGTATAATTTGGTTGTATATTTTGCTGAATTAGCGTGTTTTTTCTCCCTTTTATCGCCGCCATTAAGTATATTTCTATCCTCGTAAATTGCCCTATATAATTAAGCCGCAATATCCAATTAAACGACTGTCTCGTGTTTACCAAATGGGAATTGTCATATATCACAATTATATCATTATGCAAATTGCGAAGCGTATAAAAAGATATATATAAAGAGAGAAAGAGATTTAATGTCGCTTTATCCCGATATACAAAAGATAAATCAACGCACAAAAAGAGATATAAAAATAGAGAGAGAGAGTAAAAAATGTGCGAAATGGGAGTTAACCAATCAGCATTCATTATGAGCTATTCGAATTTAAAAGCCCCTCCTCCTCAGGGGCCTAAAATCATTAATATTTATGACAAATTCCCTCCTTATATGACATCATGGAGCCAATGTATACAAACTACAATAAAATATACTACGCCAACGTACACAGCCATTGTTAGCATCCTATACGAACGGAGAAATATGCGACTTCCGGTCCAGGGAATATACACTTCCGGTCACTTAATCGAATCGGAAAACGGTAATGGGCCTGCTTGCTGACAATCCAAAATGGCAGCCATGCATAGACACTGTGTGTAAACAACAGTGGATAATATACAGTATATGTATACTATGCAATATCGATTATCCGGGCTATTGCGGATAATCGAAAAAGGGATAATATATTTTGATCTAATATAGAATGATCTCATTCTATGGTTGTTATATTTACATTTTCTCATTCTATGGTTGCTATGTTTACATTTCATCCTTCTATGGTTGTTATATTTACATTTTCTCATTCTAAGGTTGCTATGTTTACATTTTCCCATTCTAAGGATGCTATGTTTACATTTTCCCATTCTAAGGTTGCTATGTTTACATTTTCCAATTCTAAGGTTTCTATGTTTACATTTTCCCCTTCTATGGTTGCTATGTTTACATTTTCCCCTTCTATGGTTGCTATGTTTACATTTTCCCCTTCTATGGTTGCTATGTTTGCTTTTTCCCATTCTAAGGTTGCTATGTTTACATTTTTCCATTCTAAGGTTGCTATATTTACATTTTCCCCTTCTGTAAGGTTGCTATATTTACATTTTCCGATTCTATGGTTGCTGTGTTTACATTTTTTTTTATTCTATGGTTGCTGTGTTTACATTTTCCCATTCTATGTTTACATTTTCCCCTTCTATGGTTGCTATATTTACATTTTTTCCATTCTATTTTTGCTATGTTTACATTTTTCCATTCTAAGGTTGCTATGTTTACATTTTCCAATTCTAAGGTTTCTATGTTTACATTTTTCCCTTCTATGGTTGCTATGTTTACATTTTCCCATTCTAAGGTTGCTATGTTTGCATTTTCCCCTTCTTTAAGGTTGCCGTGTTTACATTTTCCCCTTCTATGGTTGCTATATTTACATTTTTTCCATTCTATTTTTGCTATGTTTACATTTTTCCATTCTAAGGTTGCTGTGTTTGCATTTTCTCATTCTAAGGTTGCTATGCTTACATTTCACCCTTATATGGTTGCTATATGTTTACTTTTTCTCATTCTATGATTGCCGTTTACATTATCTTATTCTGCTGTTGCCATGGTGACGCTATGTAGTGTAATGTTATGTGCAGGTATACATTATGTGTGCCGAGGTCCATGTACCTCCCACACGTCGCATATTTGGAATATTTGACAGCACCATCTGGTGTCCAAATCAATACTACTTTTGAATCCCCTGTGGCCATCCACGTGCAACTCGTGTCCCTCTAAACAAAAACAACACCAACAATGCACTGGAATGACGATTGTTATCGGAGGAAATAATTTGATGAAGCCTCCTTGTGGGTGTATGCGCCACCACCCATCGCCAGGGGTCCAAGATGGCGGAATATGGATAACAGAAAAAGCCATGAAACTGTTATTTGGTGTCCATTGTAAGGAGGTTTTCGTCATTGGGTTAAATTTTTTTTTAAAAATATGGCATGTGACTTACAGAATTTATCATGCTTTCACCCTGTGTGATATTACCCTGTTGATATTATTTAAATCAAAATTTGTCTGTGAAAAATTTAAATTCGGATCCATGTTTCAAAGTCTGGCATTGAAATTTTGTAAAATTTGTTAAATTTTCGATTAAACCGACTACAATTAACTGGATTTGAATGCATTGGTCGCCATGTTAAAATTTGGAAACTTTTTCCATATTCGAATTTTTTTCGTTTTTTCGAACGTCACGTGACTTGGAACATTCCTGTGATTGACACAAACATGTTTTGGTCCACATATATGCAAATCCGCATCAAATTTAAACCTTAGGCATTTTTAAAATTTACATATTAATCAAAATTTGTCTATGAAAAAATAAAAGTTTGGGTCATTTTTTCAAGTTTGTCGTTGAAAATCTTGTAAAAATGTTACATTTTCGGTTAAACCGGTATTTTTTAACTTGATTTTAATGCATTGGTCGCCATGTTAAAATTTGGAAACTTGTCCCATATTCGAATTCTTTAGTTTTTTCGAACGTCACGTGACTTGTGGTTTAAAAGAACGGTGTTAAGTCCACCTAGAACGCGTTGACCTTGGTTATTTTTGTAAATTTTTGGTTGTTTTATTGAAGGATATTCAGTGTTTTGGCATTTGGGGAATGTGTACATTTGGTGTTTGGCATCCCTGCCGTTAATGGGAGCGCCTTAGCCACGCACCAAAACACGTTTTTAGTTATTGGGGCATTAACATTAAACAGCGTGACAAACTTAGATGATGGCCGATTAAGCTTATCGCTTTCATCGCCTTATTCAATTTGAACACTATTGTCAACTAGGCCTATTGTTGTTGTTAAAGATAATGGACGATTAAGGTTGTGCTACGAACGTTAAGACGCCATTTTGGGTCATCTTTGGGAATATCCTTTAGAAGGTATAGATATGGACATATTCAAGAAATCTTTTCTCAAATAATAGATGCTTAAAACATATTACTATTGTTATTCAAGATGTTCAATTATATATACGGACCATATTCAAATTTCAACAGGTCATGCATGGGCCATATTCAAATTTCTACTTGACATGTATGGGCCATATTTTAATTTCGACTGGCCATGTATGGGCCACATTCAAATTTCTACTGGACATGTATGGGCCATGTTCAGATTTCAACTGGCCATATATATATACTATGGGCCATATTCCAATTTCGACTGGCCATGTATGGGCCATATTAAAAATTCGACTGACCATATATGGGCCATATTCAAATTTCAAGTGGCCATGTATGGGCCATATTAAAAATTCGACTGGTCATGTATGGACCATATTCAAATTTCTACTGGACATGTATGGGCCATATTCTAATTTAGACTGGCCATGTATGGGCCATATTAAAAATTCGACTGGCCATGTATGGGCCATATTCCAATTTCGACTGGCCATGTATGGGCCACATTCAAATTTCGACTGGCCATGTATGGGCCATATTAAAAATTCGACTGACCATATATGAGCCATGTTAAAATTTCAAGTGGCTGTATATATGGGCCATATTCCAATTTCGACTGGCCATGTATGGGCCATGTTCACATTTCAACTGACCATGTATGGGCCATATTCAAATTTCGACAGACCATGTATGGGCCACATTCAAATTTCGACTGGCCATATATGGACCATATTCCAATTTCGACTGGCCATGTATGGACCATATTCAAAATTCGACTGACCATATATGGGCCATATTCAAAATTCGACTGGATATGGGCTATTTTTAAACTTTCCTTTAAATGTGAATGTTGTGAATATTTCAACTTTTGACCAGAAGTGGAGATTTTTATCGAAACACCGGAGGAAGTAGTTTTTCGTTAACTTCCTAATGACTTTGGGACCTCTGATGTTGGGCATTTGAAAAGCCTGCTTAATCGGCATTAAGTCATATCGGATAAATGGGAGTTAATGGAGTTCATTCGCCCCCTAGCGGTCGTATGCTGATTAGCTTATAGGTATGTCAAACAAGCGAGCGGCTTATCAGGGCCTCAGATCCACGCTTTGAGGGGGGGGGGCCAAGGGGCCCCTCAGGGGGGCCAGCTCCAATATTAGCTGAAAATTCATTTCCAGTGATTTGGCAATTTTCAAGGGTCGAACCATTAGGCGTTTGTTCATTCGTTATAGGACACCTGTGGCGCTGCGATCGCCACTAGGGGGCGCCCTCAAACGCGTTTCAACCTCCAAGCGGCTGAAAATGGTGTTAAAAAAAATAAATAAACGAGCGTTAATTGAATGTCACTGAAAGTGAAACAAGTTTGACACATGCAATTGAGGCAATTGCTAGATGTGATGACCATGACTGGACATATTCAACTTTGGTGCTCACATATCTCGCCTGGGGCCCTGCGTTTGGAGCTCAGCGCATTCCGGATAATGGGGCCGTTCAATGTTTTGGAAATCATATTTGCATGGCCACGACTTATTCCATAGAACGTAGTGCTCGATTTTCTGAACAAACATGGCAACCGTAGAACCAAGTGTGTTCGATTTTTTAAACAAACATAGCAACCATGGAACGAAGTGTATTCGATTTTTTAAATAAACATGGCAACCGTAGAACAAAGTGTGCTCGATTTTCTAAATAAACATAGCAACCATAGAACCAAGTGTTCGATTTTCTAAATAAACATGGCAACCGTAGAACAAAGTGTTCGAATTTCTAAACAAACATGGCAACCATAGAACCAAGTGTTCGATTTTCTAAATAAACATGGCAACCTTAGAACGTAGTGTGTTCGAATTTCTAAACAAATATAGCAACCGTAGAACGAAGTGTTCGAATTTCTAAACAAACAATTCAACCGTAGAATGAAGTGTTCGATTTTCTAAGCTAACATAATAACCATAGAACGAAGTGTGTTCGAATTTCTAAACAAACATAGCAACCATGGAACGAAGTGTTCGATTTTCGAAATAAACATGGCAACCGTAGAACGAAGTGTGTTCGAATTCTAAATAAACATGGCAACCGTAGAACGTATAGTGTTCGATTTTCTAAATTAACATGGCAACCATAGAACGACGTAGTCTTCGAATTTCTAAACACGCGTAGCAACTATAGAACGAAGTGTTCGAATTTCTAAACAAACATAGCAACCATAGAACGAAGTGTTCCGTTTTCTAAATAAACATGGCAACCATAGAACATACCGTTCGAATTTCTAAATAAACATAGCAGTCGTAGAACGAAGTGTTCGAATTCTAAATAAACATGGCAACCATAAAGCGTAGTGTTCGATTTTCTAAACAAGATGGCCACATCCATCATTGGTTCTATCTTCTGAAATTTTGGCTTAAAAACAGCTATTATTTCGCTATTTTAGGCCAAATAAAATATCTAAACTGGTGAAATAAATTTCATTTCTTGATCCCTGAAATGCCACTTCGCATTCCGGAATCCAAACGAGCCTCGCAAGTTGAATTCAGGGGTTAAATGCTTGTGAAATTGTGGACAAATAAGTGCAAATCGTCGGTTGTTAACCTGGTTGTATACGTTGAAATGCAAACGGTGTCAATCTGGTGTCCATTAGACGGTTGAGCACCGTCAACAGTGACACGATGAATTCGTTGCAAAACGTCACGCTTGACCCACTCACTCACTACTGCAACGGACATTAAAATGGACATCCGTTGGCACTCAGGGTTTTTCCCCTTCTTCTTGTCCTCCTCCTTCTTTGACTTATTTGTGTTTACCTGGCTGGTGATTTTGGGCTGACGGAGGAATGTCTCGGGTTACTCACCCGATTCACCCGGGTCCTTTTGATCGATGCGTAACAACTTAGTTGACGAAGCTCACAGTCGTGTTTTCAAACAATTCAAAGAGGGGGTCATTCAGCCTGCATAAAATTCAAGGTGCACAAAATGTCCAAAATCAAAACTTAGCATACTTTTCGTAAACATAATGATATCATTGGGAGCATATTGTGTAACTAAATATATTGCAAGTATTCATAATATAGTTAACATGTTTTTTGAAAAAAAACAAGAAAAAAAAATATGGCACCAGTACGTTTGTGTGATAATTCATATACATTGCATATGGCGAAATATTCACAAAATATATTTAGATTGTTCTAACATTGTGACTGTTGTAACGTACTGTTACTCATGTAACATGCATGGTGTCACTATGGTGGAACTGTTGTGTCATGGATTGACATGGTGTGACTGTTGTAACGTATTGTGAATATTGTAGCATAGCGTGACTGCTGTAACTTAGTGTAACTGCTATAGCATAGTGTGGCTTTTGAAACATAGTGCGGCTCTTGAAGCATAGTGCGGCTCTTGAAGCATAGTGCGACTGTTGCAGCATAGTGTGACTGTTGTAGCATGTAGTGACTGTTGTAGCATGTAGTGACTGTTGTGGCATGTAGTGACTGTTGTGGCACAGTGTGGCTCTTGTGGCACAGTGTGGCACAGTGTGGCTCTTGTGGCACAGTGTGGCACGGTGTGGCTATTGTGGCACGGTGTGGCTCTTGTGGCACGGTGTGGCTCTTGTGGCACAGTGTGGCTCTTGTGGCACAGTGTGGCTCTTGTAGCATGTAGTGACTGTTGTAACATGTAGTGACTGTTGTAGCATGTAGTGACTGTTGTAGCATGTAGTGACTGTTGTAGCATGTAGTGACTATTGTAACATGAGATTGTAGTCTCACAAAATACAGGGTGGCTCCTACTTCCCTAACCATTATTAATATGTATACATTTGTTCCATCTAAGTACATGTACACATGGTTTATTGATTTCATAAGGTTAATAATGCAAATGTTTGTGGGGGTGGGAAAACATTATCTAGATTTCGATCTGGATTTTTGTTTGATATTCCTCATATTCAGATTTTTTTTTATTTTTGCATTTCCTTCAGCCATATTTGTGAAATCGAATGCTATATATTTTTGTTGTGGTTCCGTTATGCATAATGGAAACGATATTGGCTTTTGTATTCGTGTGGGAAATGTTTTCCAGAAATCCATCTGCCATATTTATATACGTGGACTCAAAGCCTCGTGTTCTATTTTCGAATGCATTTTCATAAAATGTGATTTGTATGGAAGCGAAATGACGCCATTTTAACTCGTAATTTACTTTTATATCCTCCCCATATATAATGCACGTCTTTCACGCTTTCAAATCGATGTTGGCACAAGTTTTGCATTGTTAGATATGGCCATTATATCTGGACTTTTATGAATATAGTCCATATATAACGATGTACAAACTTGTTATATCTGGATATGGCTAGACTAGAAACTGGATGTGGACAGATATGCCAAGATTTATCCATTTATAACTGCATTTATTCGGACTTGTAATTGTATACTTGGCCATATACACGAGTCAGATATGGCCATATAAGAATAATGCCATATAAAACATGGCATATATGGCCATATAAAGCACACCAAACATGGGTAGGTTAAAAACATGCCATATATGAAATAGGGAATAATTGGCCATATTTAGAAAACATGTATATGGCCATATATAAACATGCCATACATGGCCATATAAAAACATGGCATATATGGCCATATAAAGCACACCAAACATGGGTATGTTAAAACATGCCATATTTAGAAAACATGTATATGACCATATAAAAACATGTCATACATGACCATATAAAAACATGGCATATATGGCCATATAAAGCACACCAAACATGGGTAGGTTAAAAACATGCCATATATGAAATAGGGAATACCTGGCCATATTTAGAAAACATGTATATGACCATATATAAACATGCCATACATGGCCATATAAAACATGGCATACCTGGCCATATCAAACACGCCACGCATAAGTATATGTTAAAACATGTCCTACAAGACCATAAAATGGGGAATAAGTGGCTATAAAACACATGCCATATATGGCCATATCAAGAAACATGGCAGGTTAAAGCCAAGTCATTCATGGTAATATGCAAATGTTATACTATATGCCTGTACAGTGGAACCTCGGTTTACGAACGTCTGTCTACGAACAAATCGGTCTACGAACACCACGTGTTGTTTCGCTTCACGAACGATACTTCAGTTCACGAACACATTTCTCTAGTCTACCGATCAAAGGTCCGAGTTTCTGCACTTGTTGTAAGAGTTCCAGCAGAACATCTTTGATACGGATAAGTTTTACTAAATACGAGAAACATAAAAAATGTATTATAATTTCCGATATAATTAAGTTCGTAAACCGAGGTTCCACTGTAATCAAAACTCGGCCATATCTATTAACAGGAAGTTAATTTTTAAATGCAAATACTGTATGAAAAATGTGTGGGTAGCCATATCTGGCCCGGATCAGGATCAAATTCCTAAAATGTTTGCTTTGCCCTTAGGGAGGGGGTCCTTAAAGACCCCTTAAGGTAGCGGGGCATTGTAATAGAAGCCTATTATCCCCTTGAAACAGTCGCCATTGTTGTTCCACATATATAACTATTCTAAGAATGTTTTTTTTTTCATTCCATCGGCGCCATATCTGGGATTTCGGCGCCATTTTGTCAGATCCCAACCGTGCTTAAGAATGGGACAAAGGGCCAGTCGTGTCCATCAGACCCATAAGGACAGTAGTAAAAAGGGCTGTTGGACAGACAAGAGGTGTCCATTATGCCTCATGTACTGCTGTTCCATTGTTGGTGCCTATGATAAATGGGCCTCTGTGTCCACAGTCCCACTTCTTAATTGCCAAACTATGAAGTGCCGTGACGAGTCTATTTGGCAAAGGGCCATTCAGCCAAAGGACCCTCTCCCTCAGCGTGGTGTCACGGACACTTGCTCAACACGGCACACATTGTTCCCCGACTGTGGGCCGCCATGTTGCGGCACATTAACTAATTTCTCAGCTGCCACGTTTGTGGGACATGCAGTCGCCAAAACATGGACGCGTCTTGGGACACTTAATCGAATGCCAACCGGAAAGAACACCTCCACGTTGAACATTCCACGACGCAACCGACCGTGTGACAGTGATGTAGCTGCTGCTACTGCTTTTACGCAATGCCTTTTCTTAGGGTCCACATACCAGATATGGGCTCCGGTTAATCGGGACAGCTACCCTGGTGGAACAAATATCCCCATTTATGGACCATATTTAGCTTCTGATGACCATATATAACAGATTAGGGCTTCTGATGGCCATATATAGCCATGTATGAACCATATTTAGCTTCTGAGGACCATATATGGACCATATTTAGCTTCTAATGACCATATATGGACATGTATGGACCATATTTAGTTTCTGATGACCATATATAGCCATCTATGGACCATATTTAGCTTCTGATGACCATATATTTCCATTTTGGGACCGTTTTAAGCTATTGATGGCCATATATAGCCATGTATGGGCCATTTTAAGCTTTTGATGCCCATATATAGCCATGTATGGGCTATGTTAAGCTTCTGATGGGCATATATAGCCATGTATGGACCATATATAGATTCTGAATAGCCATTTAGGACCTTATCAAGCTTCTGATGACCATATATTTCCATTTTGGCACCATTTTAAGCTATTGATGGCCATATATAGCCATTGGGGACATATATAGATTCTGATAGCCATACATAGCCATGTTTGGACCGTATTAAGCTTCTGATGACCATATATAGCCATTTAGGGACCATATTAAGCTTCTGAAAGGTCATATATAGCCATGTATGGACCATATTAAGCTGTGATGACCATACAAAGCCATTTAGGGACCATGGTAAGCTTTTGTTGGCCATATATAGCCATTTAGAGACCATATATAGATTCTGATAGCCATGTATGGGCCATATTAAGCTTCTGATGACCATATATAGCCATTTATAGGGCTTCTGATGACTAAATATAGTCATGTATGGACCATTAAGCTTTTCAATGGCCATATGCTAGGACCATATATTGCTTCTGATGGCATATATGGCCATTTAAGGACCATATTATGCTTAAAAAAGCCATATGTACATGTATGTAATGACCATGTATCCTTTTCATGGTCATAGGGACCAAATTAAGCTTCCGAATGTCCCTATTTATCCATCGTCTGAAGATAAATTGAGTTGCTATGGTTAGATGTGGCCCTCGTACCCTAACCTAGTTAAGTAGCGCCAAGTTGGAAGTTTGGTGACGCCATTTTGACAGTAAAATAGATGTGTCCATATTAAAAGCGAGGGGAAGGGGTGCTAAAGTGTCTATACAGATGAATGGAAGTTTGCGGCCGGAATGAGGCCCTAACAAAAGGGCACAAAAGCTCTTAATGGCCGTCCCTAACCGCGCCGATGATGTATCGGTCTCGAGCGATTGGGGCGCTCCCTGCTGGGCCCTCTCAATAGGATCACGTGCACTCAGCGAACATGTTCGGCCATTGTTGAGGACCAGCATGCAAAGCGAGCGAGGGACCTTTGAAAACACTCTTTTAGGGTCTAAAATGCGCCACAGTTGGGATACTTTTTTGTCTATGATATACGAGTCTAAGAGAGTATGAGATTTTGTTGTTAAAATTATCTATCAAAATTTGAATTTACCATTTATCCGCCATTTCTTCACGGAATACTTCGTTCTAATCCTGTAGCTGTTTGAGTGTACATTTACACAATGCTGAATATAGATAATGTGGCGGAGAGCTCCTAAATTATAGATTCCATATATATATAGACAACTTGTCCTTAAAAAAATCTTCAAAAAACTTACTCGCAAATGCTGAAACTGGGACAGAATTCACGTTAAACTGACAATGGAAGCAAATTGTTCTTCTCAGGAATTCAGAACTTTGGAATATCAAAAAAAAAAGAAAAAAAGAACTGTTGCGCGTGCGGCCATTCCATGCTGTTGCATGCTGCGCGTGCTATTAAAGTGTTCTAAACACGATGTCTGTGAGTGGTTAGGAATGGGACTAGGAATGGGTTAGGAATGGCGATAATTAAAATTTGTTACGTTTTATGGTTTTTGAATATTTTTGCAAATAAAAAGGCGATAAATTTGCCCATTCCTACCCACTCACCCCTAACATAATGTGCAGAATTGTCCAATTTTTGCTAAAACTTGTCCACATAAGTCCAATTGTAAGGTTTTGAAGCATGTTTGTCCAATTGCACGCATGTTTTCTGTCATATATACGTGTGTCCAATTTCGGATTACTCCAATTATGTCCAATTTCCCGTTCCATATCTCAGCAGTGTTCCACCAAGTGCACAATTGAGTCCAATTCTGGTAGCTGGTTTTCGTGGGGGGAGCAGCTGTTCCATTGGAGGCCCAATGGCGAAGCGTGTGACCCCTCGTGTTCTCTTTTGTGCCCATCTCTCCACCGTCGAGTGCCCCTGAATGGCCGCCAGGGGTCCTTCTGTAACGTATCTCGCCGCTTTTGTGATGCCAGAAGAGGGGCAACGGTGATATATCACCGAGGGTTAGGCCCCTAGCTGTTTAAGGGCCTTTTCGTGAATGGGAAATGGGGAAATGATGAAGTCGCCACTGGGCGGGAGGAAGTGTCCAAAGTGTCACGGTGAGTTGGTCACGGCCCTTCCTCCTCTTTTCGAACGTTCGAATTTTTAAGGACCCCGTGACAAGCGAGGACAATGGACCCAATGAAAAACATGTTGTAACAGTTTTTGACAAATGATACACCATCTTGGATTCTCTAACTCTTGGGTCATTCTTATGTGACCTGTATTTCTCAGATCAGCCATCCGATCCCTAGAAAGGGCATCTATGATTTCAGAATTTGTCACGTCACGAGGGGCACCTGTGACGTCTGGGGGTTAAAGGTCGAAGGGAATTATGGGCCCTAAGATGTCCCTAAAATGGGCCATATCACAAACAAGGAGGATAAACCTAGGTCACTTTGGTCCTATTAAACGGATGCCCCAAGTGTTGATGGTAAAATGTTCTGAAATTTAACATTTAATGTGTTTAATGTTTTCAATTTCAGATGTTTATTTAAAAATTGACCATCTTGGACGCCATCTTGAATGTCATTTAGAACGTTATCTAGAACGCAAATCTTGGACACCATCTTGAATCTCATCTAGAACGCCAACTTGGACGCCATCTTGAACGCCAACTTGGACGCCACCTTGGACGCCACCTAGTACGCCATCTTGAACGTCATCTAGAACGTTATCTAGAACACCATCTTTGGCGCCATCTTGAATGTCATCTAGGACGCCATCTTTGGGTTCGTAAATTTCAGTTTTTGTAACTATTTAACAGATTAGCAAGTGTTTAGCCCATGTTTGTAGTATACAAGTTGTTTAGTACATTCAATTCTGTAGTTATAACATGTTTAGAGGTTTTTAGCACATGTTTAGTAGCTATTTAGATAATATTTAGCACACTTATAAGATGTTTAACATATGTCTAGAAGTTGCAAATGTTTAGTACATTTACTAAATATTTTTGAACATGTTTAACACATGTTCAGTAGCTGTTTGGCAAATGTTTACGAGTTTCACATGTTTGGCAAATGTTTACGAGTTGCACATGTTTAGCAAATGTGTACGAGTTTCACATGTTTGGCAAATGTTTACGAGTTGCACATGTTTAGCAAATGTTTACGAGTTACACATGTCTAGCAAATGTGTACGAGTTGCACATGTTTAGCAAATGTGTACGAGTTTCACATGTTTGGCAAATGTTTACGAGTTGCACATGTTTAGCAAATGTTTACGAGTTTCACATGTTTGGCAAATGTTTACGAGTTCCGCATGTCTAACTCATGTTTACAAGTTCCACATGTCTAACTCATGTTTACTAGTTGCACATGTCTAACTCATGTTTACAAGTTACACATGTCTAACTCGTGTTTACAAGTTACACATGTTTAACTCGTATTTAACCTTCAGAGGTTTAAAACACATTTAACATAGGTTTCGAATCCATTAAACACATACTTTGCACATGTTTTGCACATGTAGCGGAATGTTGTGAACATGTTATAGTGTTTAGAAATTCCTCAACAACGATGAGCTTAATGTGATGGCACGGTGGCGCCACCTGTGGTTTCCACTCTACCTCAAATCCAGTTCCATATTCGAAGGTTATTTTTTTTCTGTTCTAAACACGCCCCTTAATTGCTAAACCTGAAAAAGGCCCCTTGAAATATATCAGATTGAAAGCGGGAGAGTCATTGCTCAAGATAGAGATATCAGATATGGGCATATATATATATATATATGTTGGCATTCGAACAACACGAAAATGGAACGCAGCAGGGGGGCGCTGCGATCGAAAAAGGGGCCCTTTTTTGTAGGCTGCAGAAACATATAGTTCTCTATTAAATCTGATAAGGGCCATTTAGCATTTATTAACATGTAAATGGGCTCCATTCCAAAGAATGCCCTTTCACACCTTTTGTACTTTTTGTACTTTTTTGTGCGTGTACTTTTTCGAACGTAGATAGGCAGCCATTAGCGTGATTCGTAGAATTTTAACGACATTTTTATCGCCATGATCGGGAACCATTTTGTATGGGGGGAAAATGAAAAGGGGCGCCCTCTATGAAGGGGCCACAACTGTCTATGGGTTAATGTAGGGAATGAATAGACGGTATATATATGTATAAAATGATGTATGAATATATTCATAATGTTGTCAAAACGGGTATATTTTACCCTGTATACACTAAATTATACATTGGAATTTGAAACCTGGTATTATACTGTATAATTAATGCACATAAAATACAGTGGGAGTTCCTAGAAGGTATATTTTTGTTCTATACACTATAGTATTGAATTATATACATGTGGAATTATATAATTTTGTAAATGGAATCCGTGGTATATAATATTGTATATATTTACAAATTTTTATATACATATATACTTAGGTATATTTGTATATAGGAAATATACCCAAATATGCAACATATTATATATTTAGGTATATCTAATAGTATACAATATATTGTATCTTTGTGTAGTTCTAAAACTATGCAATATAGTATATATTTAGGTATTTCTAATTGTATACAAAATATTATATGTTTAGGTTTCTTACAGCATACATTATATTATATATTTAGGTATTTCTAATAGTATATAATATAATATATGTATATTTAAAGGTTTCTTAATGTATACAATATATATAGATATTACAGTATAAATTATACATTGTAAGAAAAGGTAGATTTGTATTATATTTTCATTCTATATACATATGTATATATAATTTTATTGGAATGAATGCATGTATACCTAAGATTATACTCCAAGTTATATGTATACATGTTTTGTATATACTACATGAAAATCATGTTATTTAATCAGTGTTATATATATATATATATATATTTGTGAGTTCTAAAATTTACTTTGGGTATCTATTGAAAAAATATATATAAAAAAGTCATGAAATATATAAAAGTATAATACTGCATAAAATTCATTTTCCAAATTATACACAAAATTTATGTATACGCCAATTATATTCGTCAATTCATGTTTGATCAAACATGAATTATACCAAAGTCCAGTATTTCAATTAATATAATAGTATGCCATTAATATAATATACACATAATTTATTGATATAACTGTGTATATATTTAATAGAAATATAATAGCCATGTATACATATATATAATGACTACACAATGCAGTCTATGTCATTGTATATTTTGTTATAATAAAATAAGGGGAGATGTATACAAACTCCAAGTGCATTCTAAATAGGGCTGTCATTACATATATTTCCGTTCTATTATATACTGCATTATATATTGTCATTTTACACGACACTATCTTTTATCAATTTGTATACATTTTCAACATCTGGCTTTTGAATTGTTTAAAAATTTGAACAAATGTATCAGCAGTGAAGCTGGTGATGAATATTTGGATATTTGTCCCAATTAATCGATGGCCCAATTAACCGGAATCCTGTAAATTTCTTCACACTTTCATTGTTAAACATTGAGATAAGATTATGTTGCTTATTGTCCACTATGATTTATATCTTTTAATTGAAAGTGAAAATAATTAATTATACAAAAAAAAAATTTGTAACAATGGCCATTTTGGGAGATAGATTTGTTATGAAATCCGTGTTAGTAGGTAGCCATCTTGTGGAACCATGACACTGATTGTTGAGTGACGATTGAATGTACATTACACGCTCCGTCGCCCGAGGCAGGTTTGGCTTCGAGCGTCGTAACAATGAACACATCTGAATTAGGGATTGGCCAATTATTCTTGATATGGTTTTTGATACGATTTTTGTGAGGGTTTAAGAGGGGAGGGGAGATGTTGTGACAATTGTGACGATTGTGACTAGGGTCACTCATGCTTCACGAAAAAATAGGGTGAGAATTGGAATGATGTCATGATGTCATGACATCTCAATCTTGACCATGGTTAACATTTTGATATAAGAATAAGTAAACTTGAATACAATGACAAGGAATGGAAATTTTCTTTGTTGTGATTTGTACAAAAAAAATTGGGGAAAATTTGTAGAAGTTTGTGTAGTTTTGTGTTTTTTTAAACATTAAAAAATGTAAACACAAATCTTGTGAAGTTTTACAAGAAAAAAGAAAGTTTCACAATAATTATACCAATTAAATTTCAAGTTTTTTTAAAACTAAGTAAATGAACTTAGAAATATTTACATAGATTCAAAATTGCATTCTATGTTTATTTTTACAAAAATATGTACAAAAGTGATTTGCAAGAAAGTTGAAAAATTTGCAGAAATTTGTGAAGTTTTGTGGGTTTTTTAAACACTAGTTTTGTAAAGTTTTTCAAGAAAAAGAAAATTAGTTTCATAATAATTAAATTTCCTCTTAAATTTCAATTTAAAGTAAATAAACTTAGGAATAATTATAAGGTATCAACATTTTATTCTATGTTTATTTTTACAAAAAAAGTACAAAACAATGAGTTGCAAGAAAAAGGTTGAAAAATTTGCAGAAATTTGTGAAGTTTTACAAGAAAAAAAGTTTCAGAATCATTATATCCTTCATATATTATTTCAAGTTCTTTGAAACTAAGTAAATATACTTAGAAATACAGATTCAAAATTTCATTTTGTGTTTATTTTTACAAAAAAAAGTTTATAAGTGTATAATGTGTTTTTTTGGGAAAAACTAACAAACATAAATAAATAAACATGAAAGAAAAGTAAATAGTATTATTATTTTGGTAAAACTCTTATTAAACCTAAGTCAAATTTTGTTTGTGATTAGTAAATAAATAAATATTGAAATTTAATTGAATCGAAATTTCCTTGTTTGTTTTGCAGAAAAGTAAACATTAAAATTTTGACTTTTTGACACTTAGTGAAGTTTTAATATTTGAAAAAACAAGTAGACACTTGTGTACAAATAATCTGATGTTTCGTTTGTTTGATTATCAAAAAGTAAATACAAATTGTGCTAAATTTGTAAAGTTGAGCTACTTTTTTTGAAAATAGGCAAGTAAATAAAGAAAGTTTGTCAGGGATTGTTTAAAAAAATTCTAAAATAAACGTCAAACCTAAGTCAAATTTTGTTCGTGATTAGTAAATAAATAAATATTGAAATTTAATTGAATCAAAATTTCCTTGTTTGTTTTGCAGAAAAATAAACATTAAAATTTTGACTTTTTGACACTTAGTGAAGTTTTAATATTTGAAAAAACAAATAAAGACACTTGTGCACAAATAATCTGATATTTCGTTTGTTTGTTTTTCAAAAAGTAAATACAAATTGTGCTAAATTTGTGAAGTTTAGCTACTTTTTTTTGAAAATAGGCAAGTAAATAAAGAAAGTTTGTCAACGATTGTTTAAAAAAAATCTAAAATAAATGTCTACATGCAAACAAATAGAAATTTGGATGTATGTTTTTCCTGTTTTTTCAAAAATGTAAATAAAAATGTCCCATTAAATAGTCGTTTAAGGCCCTTAGTGAAATGACTGAAGAATATATAAAGTAGTTTTCTTTGGGTTGTATACTAAGTATAAGAATGTATATATATTTTGGGTTTGTCGTCCAGGTGTTGAAGTCGAATTTTGTATTTGGCCCAGGGCCAAAAAAACGGCGAAATAGTTGTTGGAGAGCGGCGACATTCCTGGCGAGTTTTCGTCCTGAAACTAAATCAAAAGCGAGGATTTCATCTCTTAACAAGTGTCAAAGACACTGAGATAATAACCAACGGAGAGAGAAAACAAAATTACATCATTAAAAAAAATAAAACACACGATTGCAGGTGGCGACACCGGCAACTGGGTCAAATGTATACATGTGGTACTGACAATGTATACTCGTACTAGTGGTACTTGAAGGACTTGGGCAATGAAGTTGAAAATGGAAATCAAAGTTCAAAGAATGTTCAAAATTTCCATGATGCATGTGTACTCTAGGAAAATGACATGAAATTTAGTAGTAAAATTCATGGAAATTTTGTTCAAGGTAATTCAGGTACTAAAAATTAAGGGTGTTCTTATACTAAAAGTTCAGGGAATTCTGGTACTAAAAATTCATGTAGTTCTGGTACTCAACAGTTGCATGAGGTAATTCTGGTACTCAAAAGTTGCATAAGGTTATTCTGATACTCAAAAGTTGAGGTAATTCTGGTACTAAAAGTTGATGGAATTCTGGAAGTAAAAGTTGAGGGAATTCTGGAAGTAAAAGTTGAGGGAATTCTGGAAGTAAAAGTTGAGGGAATTCTGGAAGTAAAAGTTGAGGGAATTCTGGTACTAAAAGTTGAGGTAATTCTGGTACTAAAAGTTCAGATAATTCTGGAAATAAAAATTCAGGTAGTTCTGGTACTAAAAGTTGAGGGAATTCTGGTACTAAAAGTTCAGGGAATTCTGGTACTCAACAGTTGCATGAGGTAATTCTGGTACTCAAAAGTTGCATGAGGTAATTCTGATACTCAAAAGTTGCATGAGGTAATTCTGGTACTAAAAGTTGAGGTAATTGTGGTACTAAAAGTTGAGGGAATTGTGGTACTAAAAGTTCAGGTAATTCTGGTACTAAAAGATGAGGGAATTCTAGTACTAAAAGTTGAGGGAATTCTGGTACTAAAAGTTCAGGCAATTCTGGTACTAATAGTTTAGGTAGTTCTGGTACTCAAAAGTTCAGGTAATTCTGGTACTAATAGTTTTGGTAATTCCAATACTAAAAGTTCAGGTTCTAAAAGTTGAGGTAATCCTGGAACAAAAAATTCAAGTAGTTCTGGTACTCAAAAGTTAAGGTAATTCTGGTACTAAAAGATGAGGTAATGCTGGTACTAAAAGTTCAGGTAATTCCGGTACTAAAAGATGAGGTAATTCTGGTACTCAAGCTTTCATGTAATTCTGGTACTCAAACATTCAGGTAATTCTGGTCAAGTTCTAATAGCTTAGGTAATTCAGGTACTAACAGTTGAGGTAATTCTGGCACTAATACTAAAAGTACTACTAAAAGTTCACAGAATTCTGGTACCAAAAGTTTGTTAATCCTAGTACTAAAAATTCCATGAAATTTTGAATTAAAAAATTATCAGTTTGTAGCAGAAATTTCATTCATTTTTTTTAAAGTCCATAAAATTTTGAACGTTCCTTGAAATGTTGTACCAGAGTTCATTTAATTTTGTACTAGAATCAGTTCATGAAACTTTCTATAAAACATTCCATCAATTTTATAAAAGTTCATGAAACTTTATACTAAATCTTCCACGAAATTTTGTAATCTATAAAAAGTCCTTAAAGTTCCTTGAACATCTAGTACTAAAGTACTAAAATCCCCAAATGTTTTAATACCATAAAAGTGTGTTTTTTTTTAAAGATGGCAGAAGTTCCCCTAAAAGTAAACGAATTTGAAGCAATCCATTGTTGGTCGTGTTGGCGATCTACCTGCCCCGTTGTCCCCCTGGGGCCCAATTGGGGAGGGGCGCCCCAAACGCCCCCTGGCGTTGCAACTCAATACGCGTTGACTTTGGCATGAAAATAATTGCTTTTGAATTGTATTCTCAGATGTGGAAATAGATAATCCGAACGGAGTTATGGCCGCCAGGGGTCAGTCCCCTCGCCAGGGGGCGCCCTTGTCTTGGTCAACGACGGAATGACCAGCAGGGGGCACGAGTGGGGAAAGGGACCCACGCTCGTCAAAGGACAGGAGGGGTCAAAGGTTAAAAATGGCGACTGGGGTCTCGCAGATTTCATTTTATGATATCAAACGTCTTTTGTCAGCTGTAACTGATGCTTTAAAAAAGGAATTCTTAGTTTGAAAAAAAAAATTACCTGAAAATTTGGGAAATTTCTGAAATTCTGTTGATGGCGATGTAACTTTTGCGAAATTTCTGGAAAGTTGCTAATCAAATTTTCAAATAAAATTTAAGGGTTATTACCAATTTTTTGAAAGTTTTCAAATCGAATTCTTAATTAATTGAACTAAATTTCTGAAACTTTTTAATGTATCTTCAAATAAAGTTTAGAGATTATCTGCAAAATATGCAAATTTTCTGAATTTCTGAAAGATTTTTATGCTGTACAAATATTTTTTTAAATTTTGAGAATTTTCACAAATTTGTTGAAGTTTTCATAGTTGATTTTGATGTAAAATTTCAGTTTTTCCAAGTTTTTGAAAATGTTAAAAATCAACTTTTTAAAAAATTTAAAAAGCTTCAGAAATTTCTGATATTTTAAATTATCTAAATTTCTGAAACTATAAATTACCTAAATTTCTAAAACTTTTTAAATTACTCACATTTTTAAAGATTTTAAAATTACCAAAATTTCTAAAACCAAATTTTTGATGCTACTTAAATTACTTAAATTTCTAAAACTTTAAATTACCCAAATATCTGAAGCTTTTAAAATTATCTAAATTTCTAGAACTTTATAAATTATCTAAATTTCTAATACTTTTCAAATTACCTAAATTTCTAAAACTTTAAATTACCCAAATTTCTGAAGCTTTTAAAATTATCTAAATTTCTAGAACTTTATAAATTATCTAAATTTCTAATACTTTTCAAATTGCCTAAATTTCTGAAACTAAATTACCTAAATTTCTAAAACCAAATTTTTGAAGCTTTTCAAATTACCTAAATTTCTGAAACTATAAATTATCT
This sequence comes from Julus scandinavius, assembly GCA_034696685.1. Lineage (NCBI taxonomy): Eukaryota > Metazoa > Arthropoda > Diplopoda > Julida > Julidae > Julus > Julus scandinavius. The sequence continues at coordinate 5,128 of JAQGAE010000653.1, read as the reverse complement.
AAATTTCTGAAGATTTTCAAATTACCAAAAATTTCTGAAACTATAAATTACCTAAATTTCTAAAACTTTAATTTACCCAAATTTGTGAAGCTTTTAAAAATAATTAAATTTCTAAATCTTTATAATCTCCAAATTCCCACATTTCTGTAAGCTTTCCAAGAAACTTAAGAAATTCAATAAATTTTCACTTGTCCATAATCTGTGATAATTTGAAATTCCATGGGCAGGAAACCCTTATTTTGGAACACAAAACTGTCTGTAGTGATTATTGTGTGACAGCTGCCTACAGCCAGCTTGTTTTGTACTAGAGGGTGTCACCTGTGTCGTGGGATATTGGGTCCCAATAATGAAGGAAAGGACCACCCAATCCTCAGAAGGCGCCTTAAGCACTTTGTGCCCCAAGTTTACTTAAGGAATTTCCGAATGGTGGCACTTTTTCAAATGTTCCTTCTTGTTTGGACTCCGTCTCCACCTGCCTCAAAACATGCCGATTGTTTACTTCAATTCTTCGTATAATTTTTCACATGTTTTTTACATAAAGAATAATTTTTGGACACTGTCTCCCAAAAACGACAATTTAATGCAACAGTATTGTACATTGTGGACTCGTTTTAGACCCAACTCTATTCAGTTATATATTCCTTTATCTCCCAAAACTGTCACCTGAAGAACTTATTGGATATCCCCCTTTTCTACTGTTTTCTCCCAAAAAAAACCCCAGTGATTTAAAGCAATTATGCTATTTGTTTAGGATCCACTATGTTCAGTCATATTTCCCATTATCTCCAAAATCATCGCCTGAAGACACTTGTTTTTCACATTTTTTTTACATAAAGAATAGTTTTTGCACACTTTCTCCAAAAAAAAAGGACAATTTAATGCAACAGTATCTCCCAAAAAGTCTTTTGAAAGAATACAGCAGTTCCTCAATATGGACCTACTCTTTTCAGTCATTTTTCCATTATCTCCCAAAACCGTCTCCTTAAGAACATTTGGCTCGCCCCTTTGTGTGAAATTATCTCCCAAACACGTCTTTTGAAATAATACAGCAGTTCCTCAATATGGACCTACTCTTTTCAGTCATTCTCCCATTATCTCCCAAAACCGTCTCCTGAAGAACATTTGTCTCTCCCCTTTATGTGCAATTATCTCCCAAAAACGTCTTTTGAAAGAATACAGCAGCTCCTCAATATGGACCTACTCTTTTCAGTCATTCTCCCATTATCTCCCAAAACCGTCTCCTGAAGAACATTTGGCTCTCCCCTTTATGTGCAATTATCTCCCAAACATGTCTTTTGAAAGAATACAGCAGTTCCTCAATATGGACCTACTCTTTTCAGTCATTCTAGCATTATCTCCCAAACCCGTCTCCTTAAGAACATTTGTCTCGCCCCTTTATGCACAATTATCTCCCAAAAACGTCTTTTGAAAGAATACAGCAGTTCCTCAATATGGACCTACTCCTTTTAGTCATTCTCCCATTATCTCTCAAAACCGTCTCCTTAAGAACATTTGGCTCTCCCCTTTATGTGCAATTATCTCCCAAAAACGTCTTTTGAAAGAATACAGGAGCTCCTCAATATGTACCTACTCTTTTCAGTCATTCTCCCATTATCTCCCAAAACCGTCTTCATTAGAACATTTGGCTCTCCCCTTTATGTGAAATTATCTCCCAAAACCGTCTCCTTAAGAACATTTGGCTCTCTCCTTTATGTGCAATTGTCTCCCAAAAACGTCTTTTGAAAGAATACAGAAGTTCCTCAATATGGACCTACTCTTTTCAGTCATTCTCACATTATCTCCCAAAACCGTCTTCTTAAGAGCATTTGGCTCTCCCCTTTATGTGCAATTATCTCCCAAAAACGTCTTTTCAATGAATACAGCAGTTCCTTGATATGGAGCAGTATGGAGCAATATGTACTCTTTTCAGTCAATTCTCCCATTATCTCCCAAAACCGTCTCCTGAAGAACATTTTGTTCCAACTGTATGTACAAATATCTCCCAAAACACGTGGTTTAAAGTAATATAAATTACTTCGTGTACATCCCTCTTATTTATTCATCCCCCCCTCCTCCTCTTCTTCTCCTCCTCCTCTTCTTCTCCTCCTCCTCCATTTTTTCCGCCATTTTCCCCTCCTTCCCTCCTCATGTCCCGATTTCCTCATGTTATATATGACGCATGTTTTTTTCATGTTTATTCATGTTCTATCTCGAGCTTTAACTAATTACAAATTTCCTCTTTTTTTTTTCTCCCACATTTCAATCGACCGTAAATCAAAACGTGAACCCGATCTCCATCTCCACATACGAATAAATGAATGAATGGACCCTTTTCATATGTGTTCTTTTTTTATATTTTTATGACAGGCCCCAAATGTGTTCCAGAACCATATTGGGTCCATTAATCACGCCCTGGAGCTAAGGCGCTTCGTCATTAAGCCTCTTCATTATCAGCGTTAATTTAGTGGAACAAACACGAGGAATTATCACTCTTAAAAAGCAACACACGTTTTATTATTACGAGGGGTCAAAGGTCAAGCACACAAATTTACGCCAGGGGGCGCCGCTCTCGTATAAGCGAGCAGAGATAGGGGGCGCTCCGACCCTATCTGTTACATTTCGGAATGTAGCGTGGTCACGAGGCTATCATGTTACAAAAGGTAATTCGAAAGTGCCCTTTGGACACAAGGACCACACTGACAGGTAAACTCGTAACTTGCTTGAGTCAGGTTACATCTTGAGTTACCTCATATCAAAGCCGTGGAAATGACACCTTAATTGGTAAGGGCCCTTCTTCATGTGTGGTCAATGGACCACCTTGAAAAATTGAAAAGGCCCCACTTGACCAATTCGATTTCAGCCAAATTGCCCTTTTTGTACTTTTCGATCATGTGGGAAATTGAATACATGCCCAGTTCAAGATGGCCGAAATTGGAGATTTATTTTTTTTTTGTGTGAAAATTGATGTTCATATATGGCCCATGACTGAACCTGGTGACCTTCCAAAATGAATGAAATTCTATATATTTCCACACAACTTATATTTCACGTAACATGTTACAGGCCCATACACCACCAGAGGGCTTAAAAGCGGTGTGGACCCATAAGTGATTAATAATTAATTGCTAATCCCAATTCAAGATGGTGTCGATGAGGCTTGATGGAGGAAGGGTGTGGAAATTCCATGTTTTTACACAAATTAATATTTCACCTGACATGTTACAGGCCCATACACCACCAGAGGGCTTAAAACAGTTAATAATTATTTCCTAACCCCAATTCAAAACGGCGTCGATGAGGAAGGGGGTGGAAATTCCATGTTTTTACACAACTTTATATTTCACATGACTTGTTACAAGCCCATACACCACCAGAGGGCTTAAAAGCGGTGTGGACTCATAAGCGGTTAATAATTAATTGCTAATCCCAATTCAAGATGGCGTCGATGAGGCGTGAGGGAAGAAGGGGCGTAGAAATTCCATGTTTTTATAAAACTTAATATTTCACATGACATATTGCAGGCCCATACGCCACCAGAGGGCTTTAAAGTGGATCTTTAAGTGGTTTAATAATTAATTGCTAATCCCAATTCAAGATGGCGTCTTTGAGGCTTGAGAGAGGAAAAGGAGTTGAAATTCTGTATATTATTGAACAACTATATTTTACATAACACGTTTCAGGCCCATACACCACCAGAGGGCTTAAAAGGGGTGTGAACATTTAGGCGATTAATAATTAATTGCTAACCCCAATTCAAGATGGCGTCGATGAGGCTTGATTTAGGAAAAGGGGTTAAAATTCTAAATATTTCCACACAACTTTATATTTCACATGACAGCTTACAGGCCCATACACCACCAGAGGGCTTTAACTCCGACCTTTAAGCGATTAATAATTAATTCCTAATCCCAATTCAAGATGGCGGGCAGGAGGAAGAGGGAGGAGGGTGGGATTTATTTTAACGATGGCTTTATCTGGTAGCTGTTAAATGTCATCTACACTACCGTCCATAAAACGAGCAGTTGTTTTAGTGGTAATTAGCCAGATTCAATTAAGCAAAACGACACCATTTTCACCTTTGACCCCCCTGGTGGTCGTTATTAGAAAAACATGGTAACTGTAGCCAGATAACCTTTTAACCGACAATTTCGTTAATTATTCGACTTATACTAAACACGCGCTAGTTAAACGCATTTGTTTCAAACAAGATTAACGAGTTGACATAAATTAGAACGTTTCGTAGAACATTATTCATAAATAATAATAAGCCTATTATGGTGTGTTGACCTCCAGTGTGACCAGAGAGCACTACATCATCGCGAGACTTCCCTTTTTTTACTTTTTTCTTTCCTTCTGCTTAATGTAACCATTAGTTTTTTTCCCAACTATTTTCGCGTCTAATGATTACATCTGGAATTGAAAACCACCTCCGCGAGGGGGCGCCAAAAACAGTGTCAACCGCAGTGATGAATAGCAATAAGCTGTCATGGACTAAATAGAAAGGAAATGTTGTGCTTGACCTGTTTAAAATGGACACTCCTGTCTGAAAAGTGGGTTTTCATACTTTTCAACAAAAACATGGATTATTTAAGGAACCCTGGAAGTGGCTTTGTAGTGGCAGGTGCTGTATAGAGGAAGTGGTTTTGTGGTTGAGGGAGTGGCTTAGTAGCAGTGGTATCCTGGAAGTGGCTTTCTAGTAGCAGCTGGTGTCTAGAAGAAGTGGTTTTGTGGTTGTGGGAGGGGTTTAGTCGCAATGGAACCCAGAAAGTGGCTTTGTAGTAGCAGGTGCTGTATAGAGGAAGTGGTTTTGTGGTTGTGGGAGTGGTGTAGTCGTAGTGGAAGTCGATTAGTCGTGGTGGGAGTGGTTTAGCCACAGCGGAAGTCGTAGTGGGAGTGGTTTAGTTGCACTGGAACCGTGGAAGTGGCTTTGTAGTAGCAGGCCGGAAGTGGTTTTGTGGTTGTGGAAGTGGTTTAGTAGGGGTGAGTATGGTATATGGAGGAAGTGGTTTGTGGAAGTGGCTTAGTCGCAGTGGAAGTGGCTTAAAATAGGGATGAGTGGTTTTGTGGTTGTAGGAGTGGTTTAGTCGCAGTGGAAGTGGTTTAGTAGGGGTGAGTGTGGTGTATGGAG
>JAQGAE010000652.1:0-32000 GCA_034696685.1 Julus scandinavius | reverse complement strand
GGCAAACTTTTTTGCATATGTTTGTAAAAACGTGTTTATACGTACATGTACGTCTTGGTGGAGACCCGGCTTTAGGAGAAATGATCGAAGTTTGAAAGATTTCGAAAATGTACACCACTCTTGTATACCTGTCTATCTCTGCCAATAGCCTGCGGATGGAACCTTCGCCCAAGTCCGACTTATCACCCTTCATCGCCAGCAGCGCAGAACCGCAGACCACCGGCGTCTCGTTAGAATCGAATCCATAGTTGGTTAGCAGTTCGCGCACTTCCAGTTCCACGAGTTCCAGCGTGTCATTGTCGCACACGTCGGCCTTGTTGATGAACACCACAATGTTCTTGACTCCTACTTGCTTGGCCAACAGCAGATGTTCTCTGGTCTGCGGCATCTGACCATCAGTGGCCGCCACCACAAGGATGGCCCCATCCATTTGCGATGTGCCAGTGATCATGTTCTTAACGTAGTCGGCATGACCCGGGCAGTCAACGTGGGCATAGTGCCGATACTTTGTGGAATATTCCACATGGGCCACGTTGATGGTAATGCCCCGGGCCTGTTCTTCCGGTGCCTTGTCGATGTCTTCATATGAAGTGTACTTGGCGAGACCGTCTTGTTCCATTACTCGGGTGATGGCAGCCGTCAGGGTGGTCTTACCATGGTCAACGTGCCCAATGGTGCCGACGTTGCAATGAGGAAGGTGTGGGACCGACGGCACCTTCTCCTTTTCGTCCGTGGTATAAAACCTGCTATGGAACTTTCGTGTAAAAATTTGACTGGAAGTGCTCCATGTCTCCCTGCAACTTCTGGTAGCGCTGTTGGAAACCTTTCTACAACCGCCCTGTAATGCATCGCAAGCACTCGGCAGTCTGAGAAACCGGGTCACATGCAGTGCCTTGAGCATTTTCGGCTAAAAAATGATAGGAATTTTTATCTGTTCAGAGTCTTGAGACTTCTTCCGTCACTGATGTCCAATGTTCAATGGCACAGAGCCACCATTGCATGTGCAGTAGTGAACCAGACGCCTAGCTGCACGTGCTTCGAACCGCTACAACTGTAAGGTCAAAGGTGAGACAATTTAACTCCGATTGTTAACTAAACACTTACACCTACAAATACGCCAATTTGACGATACAAATCAAATAATTTCTAGTGAAACTAGAAAACTTTATAAGCGTTTATACATCGTGGACTAAAGCTTGATTCGCTGGATATATGCAGAATGGCACCGGGCTACTAATGGTTTATTTTGGAGCACGGGATGTAATAGGTGGCGCAGTTCTGGACTATACATGATGCCCGAAAAGTTCATGTAGCGCCTTCGGCTATCAGCAACACGTCAGAATCCTTTATTTCCCCAAAAATAATAAAAATTTAGAAAAGCTATAACAAATTAGCTGTATAAACATTAATTTTTATATTGAAAAATAGTTTGCCCCGCTTACAACTAATGTTTCAAAACAACGACCGGAGTGTTTACGATTAAAAAAAAAAGTAAAAACACCATGGAATTTATTTGGAATCTATATAATATTTTTGAACCGCAGACAAAAAAAACTGACCTGCAGCTTTGTTAAAAAGTTAATGAAAGTCTTTGGTGACACCCTGTAAAAATAGTTAAGTTTCTGGCCGCTAGATGATAGCACTTAACAGCTGTTTTTATAGCAGCTGATTCGTGAGATTTTGTTGTTTTGTTGTGTTCGTGTTTGCAGTGACAGTATTTAGTGTGTTTTTTAATTTTCGAAATTATGGCAACTTATATCAATGCTATGTTTACTTATAATTCTGCTCATTTATCTACCCTAACATGGTTTGAGTAGCGCGTCCTGAAAACGTTTTCTAAAAAATAAGGTGCAATGGCGAGCACTTCAACTGCCAAAATTCCTGGCTTTGTTTTTGCGGAGAAATTGGGAAGTGGAAGCTATGCCACGGTATACAAGGCATACTCTAAGGTGCATATTTATCTTTGCATTATATTAATTAGTGTCATGTGTTACCAAATACAACCGAGAAGTTTCAATTTGTGTGCAGTTCGATCCAACTGCTTTTTTAGATTTTTCATATTTTCCATATGACCTAGCTTGTTCACTTACATGTTTAGAGATCACTTTGACATTAACTTAATTTCTTTCAGGGTTCAAGGCGACAGGTTGTTGCTGTCAAATGTATTGAGAAGACATCTCTTAATAAACGGGCCACGGAGAATTTGCTGACTGAAATTTCCATTTTGAAAAAGTTGAAGCATGAGCATATAGTCGAAATGAAAGATTTTATTGTAATTGTCATGGTTCAAAGCACTGTTTTAGTCAGAATAGTACTATATATAAACAAGCATGTACTAAAAAGTGTATTTATTTTAGTGGGATGACAACTATATTTACATAATTATGGAGTTCTGCAGTGGGGGAGACTTGTCAACATTTATTAAAACGCGCCGGTCATTATCTGAGAAAATCGTTAAGCGATTTCTGCAGCAGTTGGGTAGGATGCTTGTCCTATTTGCTATCTATTTAAAATTGCTCTGTGATTGCAGGTTTTATTGAAAAAGTTTTGGTCTCGTTTCAGCAACTGCTTTACAGTATATAAGATCCAAAGAAATCGCACACATGGACTTAAAGCCGCAAAATATACTTTTGTTGTCCCTATCGAATCCTGTCCTCAAAATTGCCGGTAAGCTAATTTCTACTAATGTAGCAAACATCTGAACTGGTTTACTCAAAAGACTTAATTTTTTTATTTTTTTATTTAGATTTTGGCTTTGCACAGTATTTAACTCCCAAAGACGATGCTACTGCTATGAGAGGTTCGCCCCTCTATATGGCGCCAGAAATTCTTTTAAAACAAAAGTATGATGCAAGAGTGGACTTGTGGTCTGTGGGAGTTATTCTATATGGTGAGAAAAAGTGTAATAAAATATTAGTTTTGAATCAACAAATATGATCAGTAATCCATAAGTTGTTGTACTAATTTGGAATTTTTAATCGGTTTTTTTTCTTCTGATCTAGAATGTTTGTTTGGAAAGGCCCCATATTCTTCTCAGACGTTTTCAGAACTTGCAAAAAAGATTATGAATCCTACCCCAATAAAGGTAAATAATTATTACTGTCAATCTGTCAACAAGCAATTTGTATTGAAATTGTATTTGTTCAAATGTTTTTTATTTGTAGATTCCGTATGGTGTTGATATTTCAGCCGAATGCAGAGATTTACTGCTCAGGTTGTTGCAACGAGAACCCGATAGTAGGATCACGTTTGACGAATTTTTTAAGCACCAGTTCATTGATCTGGAGCACATGCCCTCGAACGTTTCATACGAAAATGCGGTAAGCTATTCTTGGCCAATTTAAAATATTATTTTCACTTATTTGCAAATATTTGTTAATGTTCTTGTTGATATATTGATGTGAAAGGAAAGCATGTTAGTTTTTGGAATTTATAGGCAAACAAAACCTGTTCTAGACATATATTTAAAGATGCATGACATTTTCTATTCATCTGACTTAAACTGTATTAATTAATTTCAGGTTCAGCTAGTTACAGTAGCTGTGGAAGAAGATTCTGCTGGAAATTATGCCGAAGCAATCAAGCTTTACTGTCAATCTTTGCAACACTTTGTACCTGCCATAGATTGCAAGTATCCATTCACCTATTAAATTAAGTACTTCAAATTGTATTCCTGAAAAGGTTTATTTATAAAGTGAACAATTTTCTATGACAGTTGAAAAGGATTTTGATAGAAAAGAAGCAATGCGACAGAAAGTGAAAGAATATCTGGCGAGGGCCGAGGAAATAAAGTTCAAACTAAAGCCTATGCAGCAAGAGAGTTCCCTTTCCAAGAATACTTCTGCAATGAAAGAATTAGGCATGTAGTTTGTATCAATATGTTTTTAACGACTTAAATGTAAATAATATGTCTTTGGTGAATTGACACAGTCTTGGGTCCATTTCAGTCAGTTTATCGCTGGATACTGCACCAATGCTTGCCGCATTGAAAGTGGGCGAAGTAGCTGAGGAATTGGTAATTACACGTGTTATGTAACGTAACATTTGATAACTTGGAGAAAAAATGTCTGCCATTTACAAAGCGATTGTCATTATATCGTTTTAGGAGAACTACGAGAAGTATGAATTAGCTTTAGAAAAATATGAGCTTGCCCTCGGAACCCTCATACCGTTAATATCAGGTATGTATGGATTCAAACGTTTATGGAATGTGTTTGTTACTATTTAGTCAGTTTGTAGTTTGATTACATTTTTGCTTAATACGTTTAGCCGAGCCAAAAGGAAAAAGGAAAGAGCTGCTACATGTCCAGGTAAATGTTACAATTCCATGGGTAACTTCATGTGAGGGGCATTTTATAAAATGCCAGTGTTTGAAGTTTGGTAATTTAGTTCAAATTTTGGACAAAAACACATCAAAATTCAGAATTAAAATTTCCAAAACTTGCATGCATTTGACTTTTTAAGCTTTATTTAAAAAATGTATTTGGACTACAAAAGTATTTAGTTTTTGGATATTTTTTTCTACATCTACCCCAACCAATTAATGGTGATGAGTGTGCTTGCAAAATAATTTAGGAGGCAAATTAATTTTTTTAACATGATTCTTGTATGGAACTTGCAAATTTAAATAAGCGCTAAAATTGATTTAAAAAAACCAATTTTCTTACATTATCGTTGTCATCTTTGCAGGCTCTGAAGTGGATGAAGAAAGCAGAGAACATAAAAGATTACCTCAGAATTTCGAGCTATGGCATCGAAGAATCGAATGTTGCTAATGGTAGGGATTCATTGGGAGAGTCTGTTCGACAACAGTGCTGTATACAGTAATTTTGTGACAACGACACAATTTTTACAGAAATGGGTTTGTACAGTCAACAGTTTATGATTTATACATTATCACTTTAAAATGTGAGGGTGCTTGTGTTAGCTTTATCCAATTTTTCATTGTGATATCAGAGTATTACATTTTCACAAAACAATGTGCAGCTTGTTTATTTTTAAAGGCACATGATAACGTTCTGTTGGATTATCTTTTGATTTTGGAAAGTTTAGACATTTAGACATTAATAATTAAGTCAACAACCGTGAACTTAAAAAATTGATGGATATTGTCCCGTTAATTGATTATTTTAAAATAAAGGCAGACTAAGCCATACGTTTTAATATTAAATCTTGTGCAGATCAAGTAGAATACAAATCGTTAATCTGTATGTTTAATAGCATAATTTTGACTTCAAAACTAAATTAAAAAATGATCAGATGCGCAATAATCTTGTAGAAGAGATCCCTTAAAACTAAATAATTTTTAAACATCGAACATTTATAAACATTAGTACATGTTTAGTTAGCAGTATTTTTTTTTTCTCAGGTGTTGCCAGAATTTTATTACACCTGAAAATTGATAATTGATTGTTATTTGTGAAAATATTATCATTCCCATTATAAATTATTGAAATAAATGAGCTTATCTAAATGTTTTATAAATCCAGCATTTGCCTGAAACATTTATGCTTGTTTGGAATGCTTTAAAACTTTTTGTAGTAGAAGCCAGAGGTCGAGTTGGTTACACACTTGCCTCTTGATCCTGACATGCGGAATTTCTGTCCCAGTCGAAGTTCGTGGGAATTTTTCAGATGGACGGGATTCCCTAAGTGGAGGTTCCTTTAGGCAAGATTTTAAACCTAGTTCCTATGTAGATACCACTTGCTCTATTCGAGTTAAATATTCTCAAAACAGTGTGTGGTCCCCATTTTAAGAAAAATTCCCTTCATATTTGGCCCCCATGTTGCAGAAATAAACCAACATCGCACAGTCTGCACCGACATTAACAAAAATGGGCCAGGAAGCCATGTTGTTCCAGTAACTGCTGATGTCAGATGAAACAAACATGGTATGTCCATTACTTAACATTACTTTATTTTAAATAATCCTGTACACACAAATTTTAAAAAAAAATTTCCATATTACAATGACGTTCTTAATTTTCATCAGATCAATCTCTAGTTGGCAGTTGCATTAAGTGAAGAAAACATTATGATGCTGGGGAATTTCTGTTTCCGAGCTCCATGCCATCACCAAAGATCATTTCCAAAGCAGCTTGCACATCCCCACCAGTAAATTGAAGGGCTCGCATGCTGATAGCATCGTCGGTTATGCCCATATCTCGTAGCTGTTGCAGTTGGTTCTGTAAAGGAAACAAACAGTTAAGTTTTTGTGAAAATTATGTAATAATTACAGAGGATTTGAATGATGACCTGAGTGGAGGCACCCAGAGCCTGCTGCATGGCTAGATTAAACAGTTCAGGCGATATTATAGAACTGGACAGATCGGCAGATGACGAGGCACCCTGAGAGGAGGCGCCGGCCGTGTTGTCGCGATCAATTGGACTGCTTGCCGCTATTGGGACTGCCGTAGCCACAGCTGCCAGAGCAGAGGCCAGCTGAGCTGGAGTGATGGCCGGAAATAGAGAATGGGAACCATCCACTTGATTTGGAGTTTGAGATGTTCCGCTGGAGCCAGCCTAAAAACGAGACAAGGTATTTTAGAAACAAACTGTCATAAGTTACATTTTCCAAATTTGTTTAAAACATGCCGGGAACATGCTGCTAAATTCGGCAGAAAATGTTAAAATCAAAACATCTCAAAGCTTACGAAATGGTAAAATGTAGTTAAATTCTGCACTTATCAAGATTCTGTGCCTTTACGAGAGTTGATTATAAACATAACTATAGCAAGTGATACCTGGTCTGCTTGGGACGAATCCAAATCGTCATCATCCGAAAGTGCATCCAACAAGTACGAGTACGCAGCTGGAAGAGTATTGTTTGACGGCCCACCAGAATTACTCTTTTCCCCATGTACAGCTGCGACGATGTAGTTGATGGCCTCAGCCAAGGCAGGATGCGTTTCAACAACCCTGTGAATAGTGGCCACATCAGTGAACTGCATCAGCAGATCAGGGTCTTGCAGGATTGCTAAAAACAAGTACATAAATATGTTAAAAACGAGGTTTGTGGGATTTGATTTGAATGTTTTCTTAGCATACCGATGGCAATGGGATCTTCCGCCAAACCCGGAGTCGCAGCAATGATATCCTCCAGCACGGCTGGCTTTGACAGTCTCTGAACCGTGCTTCGATATGCCGGATTACGTATCGCCGTTTTAAGGGCCATCACAAGTCGCTGCAACCCGATTTCGCTGCTGTCGATTTTTTCTGCAACGAGGAGACTGTTATCAGCGACAGGACTTTGAAATTCGAAGGTTGCATGCACTCACCCGAAGAACACGAATACGCACCAGGAGATTGAAGAGATTCTAAATGTTCAGGTTTTCGTAGAAGATGAACGGTCATACCAGGCTTGACGCCGCATGCTTCTAACGTGTCAAATCCACTTAGGCATCTGCCAGAAAAGATGACCGCTAGAAACAGGGTGAAACGAATGGAATTACAAAAAGTGCAACACTAAATTAATCTTCTTAGCATGGATTCATCTTTATAACTGGATAAGGCCAAAAGATACTACACTACAGAAAGTTATCTAACAGAAACTTCTATTATTTGAACAAATCTGCAAATGAATCACTCTCAGAGAACCAATACTCGAGAGTTTTTGATGATGAATGGGTCGACACCAACAGGCGCCCAGTCCATGGTTTGTGATGATAATGAAGATGAAAATGAAGGGTCCATTATATGGGACCTGATCAGATTAAAGTCAATGCGAATCTCCAACTTGGACCTATGTATTTTTCATACTTGAGTCAATTATCCAGTTTTTCATAAGCAGAAATTTTACTGATGAATGAACTTTTGGGTACACATTAAGTACCTCATTTTACTTACTTAACTCAGAGGCCGGAATGGATACCTGCTTGGCGATTTCGGTTTTTAAGCTGTCAACTGTTTCGCTCAAAGGCATCTCATTTAATTTTATCCTTTCAGGCTTGAAAGCCAGAGAAAACACGCAACAAACTACTCCTGCCATTTTGACAGATCATGAAATTCGATGATGCAGACGACTTTTTGGATTATGAAATTGCACGTGAAAGTAAGCCGACATTCAACACAAAGAAAGCCGACATTTTACGTAACATTTTGATTAATTTCAATAGTACAAATTACGTGAATTAATGCATTTATTATCCTCTGATATGGTTCCAGCTTTCTGGGTTTATATTAGTGTTATATGTCGGCTGTCCAGAAATAAAATGCAATGACTTCGCGCTAGCATTACCAGTCCCAAAAAATATTTTCGCGACTCCCAAGATGGCAGCCAAGTCTTTCTTTAGGGTTCATAGATGGCGGAACGGTCGTTTTGTTAGGTGTTTTACCTGTTGAAGATGTTGTGTAGCAAAAGTTGCGAGCATCCATTTAAACCTGAACGGGCCGAGGGTGCGTGACGTGTTTTTGAAGCCGGCTTTTCGGCAAAGTGTTTTCTCTTCCACCATCGCTACGTTTCAAGAAGATTTGGTTTTCGTTGTTTTTTATCAAACTTTACTCGATTAGAAAGTGAAATGCGACGAATGTGGCAGCGAGTTAAACTTCGCACTCAAACTATTTCGGCGGTGTGACTGATCTGGAAACACGAAATTTCTGCAGGTGATATCTGTTGAAATTCGCGCTCTCCGGTTTTTAACATTCTCTTCTCTTTAAAAATTTAAAAAATACCTGCCTTAAAAGTACCAAACTGCGAAAATGAAGTGCTTCGGTGAGAAAAACAAAAATTATCACTGCAAAATTGTCTTTCTGGATGAAACCGAATTGCTGCAGGAACTTCAGGTAGGTTGAAAACCACTTTGGAGTTTTCGTTTTTCAGGGTCTTTGAACTTGACGTGCAGCATGACTCAAGTTCAACGCGATTCGCTTTTTTTACGCGATCTGGCCATGCGTATAAATTTATTAATTACATTAACTTGCATTAAATTATATCGCTTGATCGCCAATATAATGCAAACATATGACATTTAGTTTGCAGAATGATAAAGAATAGCGGCTTTCATTTTGGAGCAAGTGCTTCATTCTGAACACAGTCCACAAAATATACCAATTTCTCAAATGTGAAAATGTACAATGTCTTGCATAAATATTGCCTGTTAAATATTAGTTTAAATTAGAAAAGTAATGGGATTTGTATCTGGAGATCATCACTTTCAATTTGGAGTAAATGCTCCGTACTAAACGCAGTCTACAATTAACTTAGCAAAATTTAACAATTTCTTTTAATTGGTTGAAAATGTAGATGTCTTGCATAAATATTGCTTGTAAAGTATTAGTTAAAATTAGCAAGAGTATCGTCGCTGTCTAATATTCTAGAGCAAATGCTCATTTTTCTTAGTTTGAATAAAGGCTCGAGGACTGGTGTATTGAGGCATTTGCTTTCTTGTATTTTGGAAAATAATCCTAACGTAGTAGACTTCGAGCTGTATAGTTTGATACGTTAAATTTATAAATGAGAAAATTAAGAAAATCTGAAGATCGGCACTTTCATTTTGGAGTAAATGCTCAGTTTTAAACAGTCTGCATTTAACGGAGTTTTTTTTAATGTGTTGAAAATGTAAATGTATTGCATAAATATTGCCTGTAAAAATATATTAGTTAAAATATTTAAATGTCGTCACTGTCTTCTATTCTGAAGCAAATGCTCAATTTTACTCAGGTGGGGTTGTCAAGTAATGAGATTTGTATCTGCACATCATGACTTCCATTTTGGAGTAAATGCTTTTAAACTGTCGATAACCGAACAAAATTTAATGTGGTTAATATGTAAATGTCTTGAATTAATATTGCCTGTAAATATATTTCAACTCAGCATGAGCATCTTCATTGTGTTCTATTTTGTAGCAATTGCTCAATTTTATTCAAGTGGAGTAAATGCTCGAGTACTACAGCTTTTGTGTCGATGCATTAAATGCATTATGCTTTATTATGTTTTGGAAAATATTCCTAGCAATAGATCAGTGTTTTGGCATTGTATATTTGCTACGCCATCAATTTACATTAATTCCAAACTTTTGAATATTTCCAATTTTTTAGGTGGAGTCGAAAGTTTGAAATTATCCTGTAATCTTAATATTAAAATTTCAAAGATGTACTGTTACTAGTAGTCATTGATTTGTCCTCAAATGTTTTCATAAAATTTGTGTTTATAATAAGTACTGTTTTCAACTCTGGAGAAAGTTAGTTGTTGGTGGGTGGATCAAGTGTAACAATCTTAAACTTGCTGAGATTAAGTACCGATTCAGGTGCCCAAATTAGGCAAGTTTTGAAAATATGACATTGTATATTTAGTTTGCACTGCGATGCTTGTACTAACTGGGCCATTTTTAATTTCGTGAAATTCCTATAAATACCTCAAAAGTAAAACAGAACATAAAACTTGCTTGTCAACCTTCGTGCAAACATTGCGAATGAATTTTATTACTGCTGTTTCGACATGATGTCCTAATTTGCAAAATATGTGCTCTGCATGCTGTTTATAGCTTTAATTTTGAATGCAATATTTTTTGAAAAACAAAAACGTCTAACGTTTGAATTATACAGTAGTTGTTTTGGCGTTAAGTCCTGGACTTTTCCGACTGTGGGTGTCGTTTATTGAGATATTTGATTTTCCAGTCAAAACATATCGAGCAAGGTCAAGGATAACCATCAAAGCATTGTTCTTTTTTTAATTTATCAAATATATGATTTGCATCATCTGCACTACTGCGTATAAACGAGCCACACCTATGTATATATGTATAGGTGGATGTGGAACGACTTGCTTTTGTTATGCTTTTGAACTATTCATCGGAACATTGATTTTTGATACAAATTAAGCATATAAATGCCACAGCATGATGCGCATGTTAGCATATAGTCCAGGCGGGTCTGTTTTGGAATAGGCAAGATTAATTTAAACCCTACATTATAGGCTACAATCATTAGATAATATAGTAAAATGTTAACTGTAGCGCTTAATATACAAATATTTTGCTATAAAAAAAATTTCCGTTTTTCCACCTATGCATTTTTTTTAAAATGTTGTTTTTCTTATAAAAATTAAATCCCGCCTGATATGCATGTGCGCATGCGCACGTGTATGTCATGATGTCAACACAGCTGAATGCGATCTAAATTTATTTATGCTGTGCTGCAATAAACAAAATTTTGAAAAAAAATACATCAGTGGAAAAGCGATAAATTTATTTTTTAAAGTTTTGTAGAAATATAAGAAAGGACTACTATAGTTAGGGGCCATTCAAAAAGGACTTCCCCGAAATTTCAACAAAAATTGAATTCTCCCTGAACATATTAACTACAAAGGCCCATCCTATAAATTTCCAAGCACCTGTCTCACTGCCAATTCCACGACATTTTCCCAGATTTTTCTGACTTACGGAAATTTCCTGACCCCGAAGGGGAAGCTCCCGCATAAAATTGGTGTTTAATAAAAAGTAAGGCGTAATTCCCGACTTCCTCCTAAGTTTAAAAAATTAAAACAGATTTGGGACTGGGGACACATTTTTTCTGGTGTCCATTTCCCCTTTCACTAAGCTTTAAAACTCAATTAAACAGAAAATCCAAAAAATGAAGAAAAAAACATCATTAGTGGACGTCCATAGACTTTCACCCTGCCCCTCTTGTCCACACGGTGTCCACATGCCAGCAGCTTCCCCCTACACCCACTTGAGGACGTCCTTTTTAAACGGCCCCTTATATAGCAGCTCCTGAACCATTTTTTAATACGGTTTTAATCGTGTGTTTTAAACTGAAATGCCAAACTTGTACGTGTCCTATGAAGCTAGTCTACCGGATTACGAAAGGGTTGTCCTTGAAGTTAATTTTTATTGTCATTATATTGTGAATTTTCATATTCAGGAAAAACATTCTCGTTTACGTCGAGCTGCTCAAACGTATTTGACAATTTATGCTGACAAATTATACCATAATTCATAAGATAATAGCTGACCTGAATTTTAATGAACAACCACAGTTTTTGGAATTATCTATCGTCATATAAAACTGTTTGTGAGGTCCGACACCTGGTGGACACATTCATTATTAGTACAGTACGCCAGCAAACGATTGGTCCTTTACCCTTTGACCCATGACCTATTTATTACTGGGTGTTTGAAATTTATCTTGACAGCTTTTATCCAAAATACTACATGTACTGCAGGTAAACTAAACTATAAAATGTAACATTGCTATTGGGTTTGCCCATTATTACAAAACTTGTAAAAACTTGAGATCCAGATTTCAAATTTTGCTACTTTCGCATATATTTAACGGATTTAGCTGTTGTTTGCAACACCAGCCAACAGGGAGTTGAAAACACGAGTTCCCAAAGGGGGAATATCGATAATTACTTGGGTGAGGTTTTCGTTTGTAAAAAAAAAACAATAACCCAAATTTTAGTAGTCGATTAATATAGAACTTTAGCTACCTCACAGCCAAACATGTAAAATTTCGAAAGCGTTAATGGTTTTAAGTGACTTTTTACGAGCCTTTATAGTTGCAGCCGTTTTACTAAATAATATCTAATTTGTCATGCAGTCATTGACACTCATTTTGGCCTATAAATAATAGGTGGTTGCAAAAATTTACAACTTTTGGTAATGGTGTGATTTGTCTCAGGCAAAACCGTCAATTTTCGTAAATGGACTTGCAAATACTAGTGTTATTAAACTCCTAATTGCACACTGTAGATGCAAGATCTATCTAAGATGTACTCATTTAGATCATTCCACCAGTTGACCACTTGACCTACCTGTATTTCATCTAAACAAATATTTACAATGTAACAAAACATGTACAGGGTGTCTGAAACTTATTTCCATGATTAATTGGATAGAAATTTGGATAAGATTAAATTCATTTCGTGACTATACACAGCTACTTTCTTCAGTTTTTGATGGTCTTATTTTACAAGTGTCAATTTTTTGATGCCCAATTGGTTAATATATAAAAATATAGGACCTAAATGTATTTTAAGATAAGATAGGGGTAAAATGAGGGAAAACTTAGGTATATTAAGTGGTTACACCGCATTATGTGTAAGATAAGGGGGATAACTCATGCTGCGGTTACCCATAAGCATAAATCTAAAACATATCATGCATTAACTTAAGTAGACTGGGCAATGTGTTTCTTCATATTTTGCCTGCACAAACTTATAGAATCTCTGGCCATTAAACATGCTTCCTGCTGGTGTTTTATGAGCCTCTTTTCCGTAAAATTACGTTCTATGTTCGATTTAATGGTTTTTTGTACCGTGGAAAAAAAATGCCAGTTTTTTCATGTCTTCATTTTTTGAAACATTTCCTCGTATCAGTAAGTTGTTCTTATTGGGCACAAACAATTATTAGTCCGTTCCGCCTATGAAACCATAATGTTAGATACATAAAAACAATCATCGTAGAAGAATTATTATCTTTTTTTTTCTATTTTGGCAGCAATAAAGCTTAAATGAGTGTTTGGGAGATTCTCAGGTTTTCAGCATTTGAACAAATTTATTTCCAAGCCAATGAAGTCATTGCTTTTTAAATTGAAATTCTGCGTTCGTACACACATTCAAACTTGGGGCAAAGTTTTACGAAATAATGCTACAAGTTCTGTAATTAAATGGCGAGCTCATTGATTTCTGCCGACCCTAAATTCGTGAAAAATTTAATTAAGCTCATGGTCATGCCAGATTTATAAGTAATTGTTTTAAAGCATTTTAATCTATGCAACTATCTATGTATTGTCGGATGCCCGCACGCAACACATGTCAAGTAGAATTTTCTTATTTCCGTTCAGCACCCCCTGGTGGCGTATGAGCTTTCGGTATAGCATTTCCGACTTTTTACTCCAAAAAAAGGCTACTTTTTTTTGAATTTCTTAAAAAAATATATTGAAAAACATGATGTTATATTAATAACAGGTAATTGTCTTAGTATTGCGGAAAAATGGCCACTTTTGAGGTAAAGGGTGTGTCCATTATGGAAATGTTACGCCACCAGGGGGTGCTGAATCATTTTCCAGGTAGCAATATATACTTTGTGAAGTAATTGGGAATTTAAAACTACTATAAAAATGAAGGTATGGTGCTTTTTGGGTAGTAAGGTGAACTAAAATAGGAGCCATATTTGTTAAAAACACAGGAATGTGCACGGAGATGGTCATTTCATGAGGATACTTTTGGTGACTAAGGGCCGGTTGCACCAACAAAGGTTAAATAAAAGGTTAGCTAACCTGAGGTTATATAAAACCACGGGGTTAACCTCAGTTAACCTCAGGGTTAGCCTCATTGGTTTTCTTTAAGTTAACCAATGGTCAACTGTTAACTTCCTTTGGTGCAATGCTTTTCCTAGCTAACTCACGGTTAACCTTAGGTTTAGCTTAACCTTTGTTGGTGCAACCGGCCCTAAAAGTACCATCAGCAGCTTACAAAAACAATTTTGAGGTTATATATAAATGTTTAAAAAGTCTGAATTGATATACATATCAACTGCTTCAAACTTAAAACTGATAAGAAAATGAATTAAAATACTGTGAATCATGGAATGTTGGTAAAGTTGCTCAAAGTTACACTGAATGCATGGGTAACTTTGCACCACCCAAATTACTAACTTTTTTCCCAAAGTATGATGTTATTTATCATATTATATATTATATAAATGATACACTATTCTTTAAGGTAATCTACGTAATATACATCTAAAAATAATGTCCTGGGTCAAACAAATATAATGCATACAGAATTCAACAAAAAGTTGCTCAAAGATATCCTGATTGACTGTACTGGAATAATGTGACGTAAGAGCAGTTTTCAAAATCTGCTAAAACAGGAACACCTTTCGAAGTTTTTTGTTTCTGTTTAAGATATTTGCATAACGATCAAGTCAACTTGTATGGTGAAGTCTATAGGACACGTGCTCGAATTATTATTGCACGAACATGGGTTAAAAACTACCCATATCCGCGAGGTCAGGTCAAATCAATAATGCTGGCAGAGGATTAATATGTCAGATCGGTTAAACACTTTCAAAAATACCATTAACTAGTCCCCGTTATTACTATCATTATCCCAGCATATAACTATTTAATCGATAGGCTAATTGGTATATCTGAGCCACCATCAGCGTAATTGTTTGTTGCTAATGTATACCATTGGATAAAAAAAAGCACGACATGGATCGAGGGTATTGAGTACAGACGATGTCCAGGGCATATGTTAACCGTAAAGCACTTGAGCACGAGTCGTTAAAAGTTGGCCCACAGGCTGGTTAAGAAATATGAAGGATTTATTTGACGCGGCATGCTGTTCAATAAAGTCGTTTGTATGTGATGCAGAGCTTTGCCCATTAGCCTACATGCATTTTTTAGACGAGATTACCCGCATTAGCCCCAGACCATAGGTCACCCTTTGCAGTTTTCACATCTTTTGTTTGTTCCTTATTACCATAACTAGATGCTCGGTGGTGGTGGTGGAACTCCATTTAGATCATCTAAACTTCGATAAATATGAGCACTTAATGACAGAAGAAATGAACGGAGAACCTAGTATATATAGGTCGATTGGTAATGACAGGTATAAAGGGTTAAGGCAATTAAGGTTGTGGAGGCGTAGGGTTGAGAAAGTGGAAGGGCATGGGCTCTATTTCACCTTTGCACTCTTTGAACAAGTGAGGCAAGTTTTTTTTTTCTCTTACCTCGTCGTGGTGCATCAGATTCAATTTAACCAGTTTTTAATTCCCTCCTCAAATATAGTATGAATCGGCCATTAGATTCTTAAATAATTTAGTGTAATCTTGTTATTTCTCAGGCAATTTTAGAAATTCTAATTCATAGTTATAGTTAATGGTTTATTTTTAATGTTGAAGCTTTCTCCAAATAGAAATTAATTGTTTTTGGTGCTATATTCGACCTTATTTTGAACTATATCGCCCCTAATTAATCAACGACGTACATATGTCAGGGGCCCCCTTAACACATTTTGCGATTATCCCTGACTCTGCCCAGTTTATACCTAAATTGTTCGAAATTTTAATTTTATGTAATGATAGCAGAATTGCAACCAATTTCATATGTAGGTCAACTTGTAAGGAAGACAACTCAAATCGTAGCTTTTCACAAAAATTCACTGAAGTTCAACTTGATGATGATGTCAACTAAAAGTAAGCTATAGCTGCAAAATACAGTCGGAATGTATGGACAAGAAAGTCGGAATGTATGGACAAGAAAGTCGGAATTTATGGACAATAAAGTCGGAATGTATGGACAAGAAAGTCGGAATGTATGGACAAGAAAGTCATAATGTATATTTATATGGACAAGAAAGTCGGAATGTGTATATATATATATATATATATATATATATGGACAAGAAAATCTAATGTATGGACAAGACAAGAAAGTCTGAGTGTGTGGACAAGAAAGTCGGAATGTATGGACAAGAAAGTCATAATGTATATAGTATATATGGACAAGAAAATCTAATGTATGGACAAGACAAGAAAGTCTGAGTGTGTGGACAAGAAAGTCGGAATGCATGGTCAAGAAAGTCGGAATGTATATATAAATAAGAAAGTCGGAATGTATGGACAAGAAAGTCGGAATGTATGGACAAGAAAGTCGGAATGTATGGACAAGAAAGTCGGAATGTATGGACAAGAAAGTCGGAATGTATGGACAAGAAAGTCTGTCTGAATGTATATGGACAAGTCAGTCTGAATGCATTATACTGATGGAATCTCATCGGCCACTGTGTCAGGTAATGCAGCCTTTTCGTGATATTTCTTCACCCATCAAATCAATTTGAAGGCGTTGCATCAGTTTTGAACCTTGATGGAGGTCGAGTAATTACAGAGTCAACCTGTCCGCATACACGCATGAGTAATTGAATATTCACGACGGATTTGTTCGAAACACGAGTTTTCAAATCACTTGCATGCAAAGCCGTACACACGATAAAATCTACTCCAGATCAGTAAGGGGTCAATCACGTTTAAACTTAATAAAGATGAACGCGTTGATAACCCAGAGTAACGCAGCATTTTCGGAGATTTGCGGTAACCGATTATCTAGTAATGAGACCGAGATGATGGACTTTTTCGCAAAAACGCAGGGCATTCTTCGCAAACTTTTTGTTTTTTTCCTCGTGTCCAATTTGGGATCATTTTGAGTCCAGTTATTAAGTTTTTAGATTTTTAAAGATAATTTAGCTATTTAGGTTGGAGTTAAATTACTTCCCGGTAGGGCTAACATATGCATACATTATACGAATGTTTGATACAATTTCTTGAATATATACAAACAGTTATGTACATGTTCTTAAACATTAGTAAATGTGTACAGTGGTAGCATTTATATCCAGTGCATGGTGTATAATGCCTTGTACACACTAGATGAAACATGAAACTGAAACAGGGTTTCGTAAATATGTTTGTGATATGTGGATGTTCACCAGATTTCTGCAACCAAGTTTCATGAAACTTTTGGCCAAAAAAAGAAACGTGTTTCCGTGAAACATTTGGTGATCACTCAAGAGGCGGTGATGATCATAGAAAATCAATGAAACATTGTTTCATGGTTAAGGCGCTCCTACCAAGGCCTTTATAGAATTCCTGTGTGGACAATTACATTTGGACAAACCTGTTTATGGAAATTGTTCACGAAACTACGTTTCGACAACTTGGTTTGCAGAAACTTTTAGTTCATATCCGAGAGTTTTATTTATATATATAGGCATAAGCCTTGCTGCATCGCCTTTTTCAAGATGGCTGCCTGTCTTCTGAGTATTTTTTATTCAAATAATATAAAAACAGTTATATTAAGCTTCATCAGATGCTTAAGGGTGCGCTAAAATAAATCTGTCGCAATCTGTCCATAGATGTTTTTTAAAATTTATAACCACAATAACCACAGTCCTCTCCTGTATTTAGATGCAGCTTAGGGCAGCTTCATAATTGTCAATTTTGAAAATTTTAAATGTGTTTTCCCTAATTCAAAATTAACAGTTTCATAGATTCTAAGGATTATTCACTTGTATGGACTGTTGTTTGTTTCACAACCGTAGATTTTCACACTGCACATGTTACTACCTTATTCGGACTCCTTACAATATATTGCTGTGATAACAATATGAAGGGTGTGGCAATAGACTCAAGGAAAGAAATCACCCCCATTCAAGCATACACATTTAATATGCCAGTTTCATACTCCAACTGCCTTTTAAGCTTGGCCCAGGGCCTCGGGTGAGTCACGCATGTCAGAGCAGTTTCGTATATTTTACAAAAGGTGAAAAGGTAAAGGGGTGTGGAATTAGCTCTTCTGGCCATGCGTGGAACTAAGGGAATTTTTTTAGGCGAGACGTAGCACGCTCATTTCTCAGTTTCTGTCGATTTTTTACTGCTTGGACCCCCTTGGAAATTTGCCAGTGGTCAGGCCTCTTTTCTATGTCTTTCTTGCTCCAGGCTCGCACCTGGGCATTGGCAAATTTCCAGAAATTTTGAATCCGAAACCACGAAGTTGTAAGATACTCGACCATGGGAATTTGCGACTAGGAGTGTTATTTCATGTGGCCAGGCCTTGAAACCTGCATGGTCTCGGTGCTTTTGCTTATGGCGGTTTATTTTACCTTAGTTTGTACTTTTTTTGACATTGCTTTTTTTTGCAAAATCACTCGGAATTTCTTGTCAATGCTTGTGTCTGACTTTGTGCTGTTGTCCTTCAGGGCATCCTCAGTGTCTCATTACTTAGGAATGGATGTTACATGTTTATATGTCAAATTACTTCAAAGTTTAAGTCCTCGACACACCGAACGTGCCATAAACGAATTATCTTGATTGTGTTACAATCATTTATCCTACATTTGAACAATTTCCCCATATATAAAAAATCGACAATTTTTTTGGGTCCTTTATCGATCAATCGATGTTGATTGATGACATGGGAGTTTGGGGATTGCTGTACCAGTAAATTTACATTATTCAATTTTCTCCATATTTAACCAGTGACATCATTTTGAGATATTTTACTTTTATCAAAAACTCGAATTTGGTCAATGTCATTTAGATCATAAATTTATGGAATACTGGCACATGTATTGTACGTGCAAAGAAGAAACATGTTACATGTATCCTTGCACGTGATTGGCAATGCAAACATCATCGATATTTTCAGATTTAATCATTTATGTACTTATATTCTTTAGATCAAGTGCACCTGTCACATTTCTATTATAATTATGCTGCTTCATAAATATTTTTGGGGAATCGTGAACCACCCACAATTGCTTTTTGAGAGTATTTTCACGTTATTATACTTTATAGTTTTCACGTATCTTCAATAATTCATTGTAGTGATGTCATTTCAATGCTATAGTCTGGTTTAAAAAATGCAGATTAAACATGCTACATTTATAAACGTAAACAAGAATAATACACGGTGTACGAGTGACGGTCAAAATGTGTTGCTTATTCGTTTATTATTCGAAAACCAGATGCCGTACACAGAAACTGAAATAGCCATTTTAATGAGCAGGAAATTTGCTATTTTTCAATATAGGACCGGAGTTTGTTGATACATTTATCCCATCATTTGATGAGTCGTTAGGGTCCTACATTAAAAAATCGCAAATTTCCTGCTCATTAAAATGGCTATTTCAGTTTGTTTGTACGACATCTGGTTTTCGAATAATAAACGAATATGCAAGACTTTTTGACCGCCCCTCGTATAATCACCACTTTTGCCCAACTTTCGTCCTAAGCTATCTCGTCATAAACCTTTACCCCAAATTATGATAAAAGCCATCATGTGTCATATAATCCCCAATAAAGGCAATTTAATGTTGCCTTTCAGAAGTTGCCTCGCAAACTGTATACCCTTACATGGTAATTGAATTGATATTTACCATTTTTTTCAATTTTTTTTTACTTAACAAAGTAGATTTTGACAAGGGTATCATTCACAAGTCAAAATCCAGTTTTGAAATTGACCCAGATTTGTAAAGTATGATGGAGAGTACACAATATTGTATTGTCAGTGGTCAAGTTGCTTTTAAAATTGCACGTTTCCTCTTTAATCTCGATTGGACCTGAGAGCTAGGTAATCTTTGCCTAAATGCGTTGCGATTTCATCCTCGATTATCATCATCATCTTTCAAAATATATTTATTTTAATGCCAAAATATATACTTTTTCAAGTTTTTTCCCCAAGACAAGTACCGCTATGGGGGCCTACATTTTAAGCAATTTTCGAAAGTGTACGACCCCCAAATTCCACCGTTAATTGGTTGTTGATTATATTCTGTCAAGTGACCAAAGCACCCATGCCTGACCCCAAAAGTTCAACCTATAATTCGGAAACCATAACTTGTGCACGTCTAGCCTATAATCATTCAATACACTTCTTCAAACAAAGGAGTAATAGATTATCGAAAGGTCAGACGGAGGAATATTCGACCAGGACTCATCGTGCTCTTTGGAGGTTAGACCACCATCGAAAAATGAACAAGACCAATTTTCAATAAAAACTCGATTTCAATTCCTCATTTATTAAGGTTAATAACACAACTAGTCCAAATCCGTGACTGTGAACAATGCACTTTTATAAATCTAAGCCAATCCCATGCAAAGGCAGACAACGAATTTTCACTTTTAATTAGGACTTTTTCGTTTATCCCCATTTTTGAAAAAGGTGTAAGGTCACTCCAAACGTAATGTAATAATCAACATATAATACCTCTTAATTAACCTTCTGATACCTACTCTGAATTTGTAACTTGAAATCTTATTGAAAAAAATGCTAGCGTTTGAATGGTATTTAGCACACCTTGCGATGGTTTTTGTGGCTTGAAACGTGTTGTGTTGATAAATTTCGTGTTGGAAAGTGTGTTACGTTGTGAATTTATAAAGATGAGACTATTAAATACGTGGAAATACTTTTAAATTCATCGGACCTAGGTGTAAATTGCTGGCTTCACTTTTGTAGCATGGATGCGCAATACAGGTGAATGCAAGTTTAAGGCTGTTAATGATGCTGAAACCCTATAAGCGTAAACAGAGGCAACTGTTTGTAGGGATACAACTTTCACATTCCTTACATAATATCATATTGCAATTCTCGTTTATTAGCATTGTTGATTGTCTCGACAGTTTTCTGCATTGTGTTTAGAATAATGTTTACGAGAACACATTGCAGGGCTATCAAAATCATAACCTGCGTGCACTTTTACTCATTGTATTAGCCATTCCTACAATGTATACTTTATTTCTGGCAGTAGGACATCTGAAATATCTGGAACATTTTATTTTTAGATTCAAAGAATCAAAGACGCCTAAGATTTAGGAAATATTTTTATTGTTGGAATGTCGTCAATGTTCTGCAATTTAAGAACTTATTAGGAGCAGGACGTCGCCTCCAAGTTTTTAGTTCAATGGAAATTCCTGGTTTATAAGCCTAATTGCAAAATATAAACGCCAAAGTATATTTATTGTATGGAACTTATTGGATTACAAGTAGTTTTCGGTGGCTCCTCAATCCAGTCATTAAACAATTAAGCAGCACGTGAGGCCCCTCACGTTATTGTTATTGTACCTTTTGTTGGGGATACCTTTGACAGAAGATTCTGCCTTCTCTCGCCTTTGGCAGCAGGACCAGAAGGTTCTAAGTGGCCATCATTCAAGTTTAGAAGATAAAAGTTTGCCTCGTAATTTTCTAGGGCGCTATTTTATGGAGATGATGACGTCACCAGGAGCCCGTTTCATTGAGAAGGGAAGATAAACCCTGAACTCTGGTGGGTTGTTACTGTCTCGGAACACTGACGGGCAATTTTGTTTTCAAAAATAATCAGTCATGACTACCGCCACGTCTGAACAAATTTAGCTATTTTAGCTATTTGAAACTGAGTTGTAAAAATCGCACTGAATCTAGCTGTCGTTGTTTTATTGACCACAATCACTTGAAGAATTGAGAAAAAGTACAAAAAAAACAATTAGTTCAAATTTAAAAATAGCTGTGAAGATGTATTTTGAAATTTCTGAAATTCTGTCAGATCGACATGTATATTGATTTATTTATAAACAGCTAAATTCACGTGTTATTTACATCTACACTGTGAGTCATAAAAAAGTAGAACCCAAAAAAATCACAACTTGTTGAAAATGCTTCGATTTAAATGGAATTTAGTGTAGGAACAAAAATGAATTATAAAATGTGCGCGCAATGTTCTCCAGTGGCCGGTACACAAGCCCGGAGTCTAAAGCGCCATTCTTTGACTGTCGAATCGGTTATTCGCTGGTCGAGTTCATTCCATGTTTTCTTAATTCGTAGTTTCAAGTCCTCGATATTATTAATCTTCGATTTTTAAACGTTTTTCTGGAGAACTTCCCAAATTTTGTAGTCCATTGGATTCAAGTCCAGACTGTTTGGTGCCCAGTGGTTGGGTTCGAAGTACTGTGGCATTTTCCGTTGCAGCAGTTCAACTGCTTCTGGAGCATGCATGGTCTCACCGTCTTGCTGAAAAATGAAAAAAATCCTTGTTTTGTCGCATCGGAAAACGTTTTGTGTTCCTACGCCATTGTATCATGTAAGTGTTAAATCAAAGCATTTTTCACGAAGTTGTGATTTTTTTATTGGGTTCTACTTTTTTGTGACTCACAGTATATGCTTTGACCATGAGAATATTTTTGGTGTTCCTTGTTAACTTGTTGTCATTGCCAACAAGACTTTCCTGTCGTCTTTACTATTCTTTGTTGTTGTCATTGTTACTTTCATGATTTGACAATAGTAGCTTGTACAAGTCACCGTGAGGGCGCTGTTGAGGACCATGCTGACCCAAATATGGACAGTGTATCTACATGGATGATGATCATAATAAAAGCACGTGGTGTTGTAAATAACGAAAACTATAAGGTCTATTTTTTCGAAATACCTGCATGCATGGACACTTTTCCACTTCTTTGCTATTGAGTTTTGTTAGGATAATTTAGTTATCACATTTGAAACATATCTTATTCGTGAATTACCCCCGACTTGGACTGCTTGAGTCTGTGATTGAAATTTCAGAAATCTCCACGCCAGTTAACAAACTGTGAAATTTGACCTTATCGTCCTTTGAATACACCCCTCTGGTAAGCTTGGCCATTACAGGCGTAGTAAGGCCCTGTTTTGGGGTAGCTGTTCCTCAGAAATACATGGGGAAAATTGTAAATTTGATCAAGGTGAAGAGATACCTCCCTCAACCAGAGGTGTCTCGCAGGTTTTAAAGGTTTCGAATTGCCATTAAGGTAACCGATCTGGATGGAGAAGATAGCCCCTGTCCACCGTTTTAGGGACCATTAGGATAGACAGGTATACAACCGCCATTCGTCTTAAGTCAAGATTAAGATCGTGTTTTTTATGTGTGTAAGCTAAGGTCAGTGAAATGAGCGGGATCGTGGATAAAGTAACACAGGAGGCGCTCCGGTTTAGGAAAAGTTACATCGTTTGTGGTATGCCCCTTGCGTGTGCAGGTTACCCAAGATGATCGAACCGTGAATGAATATTCTTAATTTAACATTTTTCTAACTTAACTAGTTTTTTTTTTTTTTTTGTTCCCCATGCACTTCCTCGTGGTTTGTCTCAGCGTGTTGTTAACATGCATTATGAATTTTGTAAAATTATACTTTGAAAATAGCTGCATTGGTAATTTAACAAGGAGATTAATAGCGATGTTCCTGAATGTTGTTTTACGCATATAAATAAGTAAAGAGGTTTTTCCACATAATTATAGTGATTCTATATTAATGTATTTCCTTAAAGCAGTGTACATCCACCATCGCCATTTTGTTAGCGACTAAACCTTTCTTCTTGTGCTTCTTTTATGTATTTGATAAACTATACATTATAGTGTTCCAGATGAATATTGTATTTGTGATATATGTATTTATAATTTTATACTGCAGTAATATTCAGGACTTTTAATTAGGTGCTCTAAACTCGTTCCAGTGGTTTACGGAATATTTATTTAGAGTATTCTACCTCTATTTATAGTGCCTCAGTAGCTTACAGAATACTGATTAGGATTATTCCTCCTTCTAATTTTATACTGACGTTCAAGACCCTTTTTTGGTGTTGTAAACTTGTTCCAGTGGTTAACAGAATATTGATTTAGAGCATTCTACCTCCATTTATAGTGTTTAAGGGTTTAATAAATGGTGTTCTAAAGTCGTTTCAGTGGCTTACAGAGTATTGACCAGGAGTACTCCTTCTAATTTTAGACTACAGTAATGTTCAAGACTATAATTGTGTGCCCTAAACTCGTTTCAGTGGCATGCATAATATTGATTTAGAGTATTCTACCTCCATTTATAGTGTTTAGGACTAATATATGGCGTTCTAAAGTAGTTTCAGTGGCTTACAGAATATTGATTTAAGAGTACTCCTTCTAATTTTATACTACAGTATTGTTCAAGACTATATGGTGTTCTAAAGTCGTTTCAGTGGCTTACAGAATCTTGATAAGGAGTCCTGCTCCTTCATTGATAAGTGTTTTATCTACATTTATGGTGTTTAAGGCGTCAATTGGTGCTCTAAAGTCGTTCTAACGCCTTACAGAATGTTAATTATAGAAGTATTCTACTTCCATTTATGTATGGTGTTCTAGACTGTTAATTTGGTCTTCTACAATCGTTTCAATAGCTTAAAGAGTACTTAATAGAAGTGTTCTACCTCCATTTATGTAGTGATTATGGTGATGGTGCTCTAATGTCGTGACTTAACAGAGTATCGATTAGGAACAGTATATCTATATTTATGTGTGACGGTTTATCTATGACATCTTGATGTCACAGAGTAAAAGTTGTAAGTTTAGATGTTTCACCAACTGTTTTTTTTCTTGGTGAATATCACTAAATGTAACTACCTTCATAAGATGGCAGATGTAACTTGATTTCGCTATAAGTTTTTTTTCTTTGCAAATTATGACACAAATTCACTCAATGCCATTTCGAATAAGGTCCAGAGGAACAGAAGTGACGGATGGAATTTCTGGTATTCTTCAAAGCCATAAAAATCCTACCTCAAAAGGCAATTAGCTGGAGGGTGGGCGAAATGCGCGGGCTGTTAAGGACGTAAACACGAATTGTCTCTCTAAAAGGTTAGTCTGCAGGGTCTTAAATCTGACAAAAACACTATGGCCGTGGACAACAGATTGTCATTCTAGAAACTAAGCAGCCTTCTTCTGAGTAAAATCCCAAAAAAGAGTACGCTCTTCCGCCATGCACAAGCACTTGAAAGACAGGAATGAAGAAAATTCCCCTCCAGCATCAGTTTAAAAGTAGATTGCACTTTGGGTGCTCGAAACAGTCGCACTATGAAATATGGCAGTGGAATAGCACGGCTAACAGGGACAAATCAGATTTTCGACAATAATTTATGACCCTCCACCCTTGTCAATGAAGACATTGTCAGGCGCTTGAGATGTTAGGTTGGTTGCAACGGGTGAAGAATTTGCTGACAGGACATTTCTGAAGAGACATCATCGTTAACTAAAAACAGAACTGGAAGATTTGGAAATTCTACTTTCGTGTCAAGGTTTATTGCACACATTTTTATAAGGTTGCCACTAAAAGTGATGGCTGGTGATAGTTTGGCTAATTGCTATTTATGTGTAAGTGCAGGAAAAGATGTTTTGCTCCAGCTATCCACTAATAAAACTGTTTCAAAATTCATAGCGCCATCTATATTGCGTTCCGTACAACTCAGGCTACCGTACGTACTAAATAAAATGGCAGTTGAATTGAGTGTAAGTGCAGGAAAAGATGTTTTGCTCCAGCTATCCACTAATAAAACAGTTTCAAAATTCATAGCGCCATCTATATTGCGTTCCGTACAACTGAGGATACCGTACTAAATAAAACGGCAATTGAATTGATTTTCTTGTAGTAAACAAGAACTATTTATACATTTTCTTTTTTTTTTCTAAACCTTTATTTTTCATGAAAGAAACTGAGAAAAAAATCCATATTAAACACAAATTAGTGATAATATAAACATGATGTATGTTTTAAAAGTATACGGTGCATGTACAGCGTGGTGTTTGTATCTTATGTCAGGCCAATAACTTGTTTTAACATCTCCTGTAATTATTCAAATGTTCAGAAAGAATTGTTATTGATCATGATTAAAATTTGGAGTTTTATTGCATAGAAATATACAGGGTGTACCGAAAGTTAGCTGTCCCATTTACAAGGTTTGTAGTTGGTGGTACTATGTGGAATATTAATGCAAATGGAACATGTGGGCGCAAATGTTGGTAATGTTGGTAATCCTCCATGATACATGTCCCAATTTTACTCCATAACCCCTATAAATTTGACATTTAACTTTCGGTACACTCTGTATAGCGTTTTTAAAGGTCTACTTAACGGTATCTGATACAATTAAAATATGCAGGATTTCCGAAATAAGATTTAACTTCCTCAACATACTGCTTTTTTTTACGAAGCCTGATTCGATCACCTTTTATTACTGCTTTTTATTGATTTATCTGTATATTAAAATATCATAAAATAATGAAAAAAATGCCTCAGGTATAACGTGACCGTGTGACCGTTATTGGTTTTAAAATTAAGTCCCTAAAATAGGTTTATGTTTGTATTAGTGATGGCCGCTACTTTGTAGTATATAAATCTGGCTTTGCCATCCACACTTACTAAAAAAAATATTAATTGTATTTAAAAGACACAGTTTCGTTCCTTATCGTGTATCTTTAGGCCTTGAGCATTTTCAACTTTTGAATTTTGCATCCTGCTGGTGGCATCGAAACTGATATTTTACCACATGCTGGTTAATAAATTGAGGGTTTTCATTCATCTAAAGTCGATGCAAACCGACGAACCTTTATTTCTTTTATTGTATATATATGAGGAAATTAATCATTATCGTGTGTGGGGGTATTTATAGTCAATTTATCGTAGGAGGCCAAACGACGTTGTTCGGTGACCACAATCAAATGTAAAACGATTAAAACCTCTTGAAACCATGTTTAAAAGAATGCATCGTAATGCAATTATACACCTCGAAAACTGCTTGAATTAAGCTCGAAACATCAACTGCTTGAGTAAATGAAAATAGTAAGCAAGATGTTTCCAAACAAGCGTTTGTTTGGACATTGTTTTTTGTTTTTTGTTCTCCTGCTTTCATTAAATGATTGTATCAGTGTTTTTACCGTGTCATTGCACACATGTAATTTCAATAAATGATTACACATTGCTGATCACATGTAATCTAAAAGAAACATATTCAGAACATTATATTCCCATTAGAAAGCCTGTCTTTTAATTATCAGTTATGGCATAACATGTGTTATTCTGTACAAGTATAAAATATAAAACGTGTCATGGCAGATTTGATTTCAACGTTTTCCAGAACATTCTTTATCTGCATTTAATCTTGACCAACCTATTGAAACACGTTTTACCTATTTTATAAAAACAATTCTGGCCTTATTTAATAATGGAATCTGCTAGTATATACCGTTTGATCCTGATGGCATTGAGTTTCCAAGATGGCGGTCTATATATGGAGTAACCGCATATGGTCCTCCTCCATGAAAACGCCAACACTTTTCTGTAAGGTAGTTAACAGGAATTACCTAGATAATGGCGTAGGCTACGTTATTGCAGAATTTTGCAGATATGTTTTGAAGATGATAAAATGGCGAGATTTTGCAGAACAACCAATAATTTGATTTGTTGCACTATCAGGTGTTATGACAAGGTTAAAAATATTAATCAAACATTAATAATTTGTACAAGAAAATTTGACATGTTTGAGAAATACAGTTACAAATTTGATGACATAATCGAAATTTTCTGCTCTATGATGACCATTTAGGATGGCTTTTTATTTAAGATTGGTATATGAAAGGGTCCACAAATTGCCGTGACACACCCACATGTAGACTCTTCAAGGAACACAGTTTGAAAAACACTAGCTTATTTACATGAATTTTTTGAGAACTGCTGACAAGGAACAGGGAAAAATGATCCATGCCCCATGAACCCTCTCGTATCCGCCTCTGATGCGGATATCAAAGGTGGTGAAAGAGTAGACACCTTATTATGCAGGACACGCCATCGCCTCGATATGAACATGTTCGCATTCCAAAAAAAGTGATTTATATGCTCAGTTTTAGCATGCGTATCAATACGATCTTCCCCTGATCCAATTGACACGGCGCTGACAAACGTGCAAGAGGAAGTTCAGGAAAGTTCAAATCGGAGCAGACAGTCTGTTTGGCATAAATAATTCATGGCTTGTCTCTGGAAAAAGTTGTCTTTTCGCTCTACCGAATTCGATCTGCTCTCTGCATGATTCAGCCATGTCCAATTCCGAAATACAAAATGTTGCAAATTAGAACGGTCCGACTTATTCCATATTCAGAACAGGTGGTCAAACTGCAAGATTCTGGGTCTGTCATACTGTTATGACTAGGGCTGGGCCATTGTCGAAACTCGTGCATTGTGAGGGCGCTGATTGAGTAACGCCTCACTGAAAACTCAAAATGTGCAAAAAAGCACACCAAAATGTGTAAAATTACCTATTTTTATATGTCAAAATGCACTGAAAAAGCCCCATTGAAACCCACTTAAAGTATTCTAACTGGGTAAAACGATGGTTGGCCCAGAGTTACACCCTTACTGTCCCAAAGTATCCACATTTTGACATTCAAATGTGTTATATTATATATAAAAATAGGTAATGTTACACATTTATGTGTGCGCAATTTTTTTACACATTTGGTGTGCTTTTTTTGCACATTTTGAGTTTTCAGTGCTGTTAAACTGTAACTGAAAATTCCATATGGCCATACATGCTATAGTCTCCCACATCTGCTTTCCATGACTGAAACTATTTTTCGAGTTAAATAGTAAGAAAATACAGAATAAAATGATCAAAATTTCAATAACTCAATTATGGGTCACTCCTAAATTCACCTGTTTAGCAATAATAAGTTGGTTTATTGTTGTCGCAGTATTGGTAAGTCACCACAATATGACTGAAGAGTGTGAATCTCCAACTGACTGAAAAAGCCCCATTGAAACCCACCTAAAGTATTCTAACTGGGTAAAACGATGGTTGGCCCAGAGTTACACCCTTACTGTCCCAAAGTATCCACATTTTACGATATGATATATCTATTATATGAACACTTACAGATAGATGATGGTTAGCAATCTGACTTCATTGTTTAAGGTTTGTGTTTTGTGTTTATGTCTGTGTGTTTCCAGCTTCATGTTGTAGGTTGCTGTTGGTGGAGACCCAGCTTAAGGATGCTTAAGGTGCGTATGTACCAAAAGAAACATTTAGAAACATGAAACATACACATGCTACCTTGGTGTGTCCAGAAATCTTGGTGAAACATGTGTCGAAAAATGGCCATTTTCTGACACATTTCGATGTTTCCTGGCGATTGCTCAAGAGGCGGTCCGGATCAAAGGAAAAAAATACACATGTTTCGAAAAACATGCTGGGAACTTTGTTTCAGTATTTTTTGTGTTGTATGTGTTTCTGTATGTTTCTTCTGGTGCATACCGATCAGTGTACGTGTGAAAAGTGAAGATGATGTTTGGCCTACTTTACAATATGTAGTATAAATAAAGTTATATACGGTTGTACTCTGAATGGTAGCAATTACAGAAATGATAAATAATCCAAACAATTTTATTTAACTATTTTTCGGTCAGAACTCAGTTTTTCTCCTACTTGTAAGCATGAACGAAAATAATGCTATTTGTCCAAACAATCCACAACACACCTATAAGCATTGTTTGTTTATATTGCAAAATTCAAGCCATTAAAGGGGGAAATGCATCAATGTTGAGGTTTTTTTTTATATTAACTTTATGATCGAGGCAACCCCCAAAAATTTGCATCCGAATGTGTGATACCTGTAGTGCACTACGCATATGAAATTGCACTCTGAATTAGCGTAGGTGCATTGACATAACATTATCAGCAAGAAAACGATGGCTTGCAACGATACATGCTATATCAACATTACATTTTCCCCCGAATTTTTATTCTGCGAGCAAGCCCAAAGGCGACATGCAGGGTGTATTAAATTAAATTCTACTTTTTTGTGTGGAAGCTTAGTCATCTATACGTGCATGAGATTTTGTTTTGGATTTTGTGTGTTTTTTCTCGTAAAATCAGCGTCTCTCTCTCTATATATATACGAACATTAAAATTGATCAACCTCACCCCAGCCCGCCTATCTGTTCAAAAAAAAATTCTGGGGTGGTTATCATGTACTAACTCAAAATTGTAATACCAGAAACCCTCCTTCTCCAGTACATAATTCATGTTTTTTCAACAACAAAAAATAAGCTTTCGTCCAGCTTTGGCTATGTTTAAATTGTTAAAGGTAAGAGATATTTTAGAATAACTCATCCGAGCGTCGAAAACTTAAGTTCATTTGCCCCTCTATTTTGGAATTTCTATTAGAACTTTAGAACTTTATCCAGTGATAGTATTAAGTTTTTAGTTAAATGTTAAAGTTCAGATTTTGCTGATGGGGGTTTATTCAAATCCGTGATCCTTATATGAATCTGATATATTGGTCACATTCAGTGAAAAATTGAGTAAAATCTGTTATCTATTTGGGACAGCTGATTGCTCCATTTATTAATTTGGATAATTTTTCTGTTTAGCAAATACCAGATTAATTGATTCAAATAATTCTAATCACCACTAAGTATATATATTACTTACGGCTTTTAGCACAGATTAGCGATAGAGTGATTAGCTAATAGGTTAAATATCAACATTTCCATTATATCAAAACAATTAAGGTATTATATCAGACATCTTAATGACTGGTTATCAAGTTTATCGCCTCAAAAATTGTGTAACTTTTCTGTATGTTTGCCATTATAAGGAGGAAATGGAGAGAAAAATAATGACTGTTTGATTACTAATTAAGTCATTAAATAGTTAATAATGTTCACCAACAACTGCCTATTATATGTTCATGTACGTGTACATGAATATGTATATGGCACTAAGCTTGCTTAGGCGGAATAACAATTTTTGTTCTTTGAAATTAAGATTAATTAATTAATCCTCATTAAAGATTTTAACATTCGAAAGTTAACAAAGTGCTTCAGACGGCCAATGCTACATCTGGAATATCGAAGTTTTAACTGAATCTAATCCAAAGATTAACAGCATTAAGGTTAAAGGGGATGAGAACGTGATTGTTATTCAAAATTTCTGTCTGAATTGATGACTTAATTAAATTTTATGAGGGGTAAATTTGCGCTAATAATTCAGCTCGCTTAAAATATGGGGAACACGATGATATGAACTCTGTTATGTGTGCCGATATTTTGTGTTGATACTATGCATTTTTTGTGTGTAAAATTCGTTCTGTGTGGCCCACATCCTCGATGCTAATATAAGCAGACGTGCTCATGTTTCTCAAAATCGCGTGAAAATAAGCCGTTTTGCATTTTTTCAACTATATAAACTATGCAAAGTGTCCCTCGTATAAAATACGGATGCCAAATTTTGAAAACGTGGCCATAATTTGAATTACCAAGCGTGAAGTGGGATTTTAAAACTTTAGACAGATTTATCTGACCCTATAAAGCCATGGTTTGTGTCGTAACATCGAAAAACAATAAAAAGTTTGTGCATATTTTAATGTTTTATATAAAATAACTGGCCTGTACAAATAAACACCAAATGTTTGTTGTGGAATGTGTTTTAAGACAGTAATTCTGATGAAAATAATCAATATGACAACAGGATTGAATTTTGAAATTAGTTTACCAATAATTTAAATTAAAAAAATTACAAATTATACGAAAAAAAAATTCTGATTGAGAAACTTGCATGATGTTCTGCAAAAATACTTTGTTACTAATTAGCTTTATTCTGGTTTAGTACCCCCTGTTGGTGTATGAGCCTTTAAGCTGGATCACAACCCTATCACTTTCAATGGGTGAAATTTTAAAACACAATTCCAGCCAAACCAAAAGAGAT